>JAULKQ010005100.1:0-14991 GCA_032356285.1 Smithsoniella earleae | reverse complement strand
AGAGCACTTGACAGATCCTTATTGAACAGCATGATGTGTGTTTAGTCACGGGCTGTAACACATAGGTCCTAGTGAATTGGAATGGTGTCCCCAGCAATAGACTCACTGTGCTGAAAAGGGTTTGTCCACCTTTTCTTGGACTCATCCATGGAAGCGTGTCGCTTTTTAAATAAAGTGTCCCGTCCGCCGGTTTTATGGAGGCTGAGGCACTGGTATGGTGAGCATGGGTCCAGTTGTACTTACAATTTATCGGGTCAGCAGATTCTGCCTACCTATGGGTTTGTTTGTTTTGTTCCAGGCTGGATTTTACTGCCGTATAAAACTGTACTTACAGCTATGTTGTTGGATTGACTATGTGGCCGCAGGTGTAGAACAAGCGACACATGATGTGTCAGGGTACACGACACCAAGGAAGAGGGTCACTGGGGAGGAGAGGGGCGTACAGAGCACGCAGCTAGAATCTCCGCTGCCTGACACTGGGGAGGAGCCCAGGCGCCACCAGATGACTACCCGCAGCACTGCAGGGGTTGCCAGTGGCGTAGGGGACACAGCCACGCCGAAAAGGCGCCGGGAGTCGGATCCTGCTACGCAGCTGGAGCGTCAGGGGTCTGGATCCCCAGGTGGTGACAGGCGGCCTGGTGGAGGTGCACCACTGCCAGGAGCCTGCCCTGTGTGTGACACAGTTGCTTGAGGGCTTGTGATGTGCGGTTGTTTGTGCAGGTGGCACACCCCCCAGCCACAGAGGCATAAGAGGTAGGAAGCGGAGGAAGGTGAGGGGAAGCTGGGATGCGTCGCCAGTGAAGAAGGGCGCCAGGGCCAGTGACTCAGACCCCAATGATGCCCCCTACAGCCCCCGAGTGATAGTGCTGCCTCCAGCGCTTGCCAGGTCTCCGAAACTGGCCAGTACTGCCACTCCAAAACGTTTTGACTGGAAGATTGAGCACGTGTCAGCGCTGCTGAAGGGAATGGAGGAATACGGAAGTGCGCCTTCTCTGCTCGCGCTGCATTTCTTTGGCTTTCGCTGCGCTTAGGGAGATCCCTTGTTGCGATTTCCGGCTTCACAGTAGAGGAAAAAGGAGTGTTCTTCGTCGCATTAGCTCCACGCGGTGGTTTGTTCTTCGACACGGTAACACCAACGTGTCAATCTTCCCTTTGTGAGAAGCAGGTCCAAGTGCGTCAAGATTCCTAGTTTCGAGTTCCCAGATGGACGAAATCTACCAAAGCTTACGCATTGTACTGTAGGAAGCTTTCAGATCCTTTTTGAGGCTTCTCGCGAACATTGTTGGTGCAAATCGACCGCGTGGCGCATTGCCTGGACTGTGCTTAGAAGTACAAGTCACATCCCGTGTATGCCTTATAGTTTCGGTAGGGGTCATTGCTGTGTGTCCTGTATGACAGTTCGAGGCTAAGGGGCATGTGGTGTGCAGCTCAATGGGCTTGTATTCAGATGCGATACTTTCCAGAACATCGAGGCACTCAGTTTCAGAATAAGATGAAGGATAAGTGGCGAGTGCTGTGCGCTGGAGTGAAGCGGAAGACCAACACTCGCAGCAGTCTGCCAGAAGTGCTGTGGAAGAAGGTCGAGACGCTGGCGTTGCTCCATAGTATCAAATAGCTGCGTGTTCGAAATCCTTTGTACAAACTGTGAGTTACTACGTGTAAAGTATGCCGAGGCAACTGTGTTGGCCTTGCTTTCCGCTCGCCTGGCAGTCGGGATTTTACCTGCTCAAGCTGCGTTTTTGGGGCGACTGGATTCAAACACGGTACATACGGTGCTCCCTTTTAGTTGTTAGTTTTGAAGAAAGATGATGGCCGGTGCAGATGCACGGCCGTGCCTTTCGTCCGTACGAAGTATCTTGAATATTTTGACGTTGATTTCAAAAAACAATTGCTTCCACTACCAAGGAATCTTTGCAGAAGGTTTCCGCTCCACCAAGGAGTCTATTTGTAGGACCAGGATGGAAACGTCCTCGTTTGGTTTGAATGATATCCCTACGAACATTGTTCTTACATTGACAAGCTGGCAGATAGATACCCAACTGAGAGGTTATGAGTAAGTCATTTCTTAAAGCTTGAGCAAAAAGTATCCGAGGCATGTACAGAAACGTATACTCGTAACATTTCTTCTATGTGTGGGATCGGGGCTCCTGTTTGAGGAATCTCTGAAGGCCCCTGCATAAACAGAGACTCCACCATGAAAGAGTGCCTGGTTGACCCTTGCAAGCAAATGCTATTGCTAATTCTGTGTATGCACTCGCTAGGAATTCTCGTTTTGAAAAGTTTCCTGTCACTGCTGCTACATCTAAGCCAAGTCCCCTAAGAGCTGCATAGCCGGTTATCTTCAACCTAGTTTCTACATTGAAAGTTACGAACTGGCTCGAACTCTTGGTAGCTGCCTTCTTGGTCATTATGCTTGATCCTGGGTAGTGTCGGCTGTAGGATGAATCACTGACACATCCACTATCATCATCTCCTGGAATTTCCAGGACCCGATGGTTGATTCTGGAGCTGCTAGATGGTTCCATTCTAGACTAAGCATGTGTGCTCTATCTTTTGGGGTGTGAGAAGAGAAGATGGTCTTGTGATGACCCTTAATGATATATAATCAGTGCTGACATGTCAGTTGTGAACCCTGCAAGTGTCACGGAGCTGAGTGCGGCCAGCAAGAAGTCGGGATCTGCAACAGAGTAGAAAGAGAAAGAAGCATGCCCAATAGGGGACTGAGGGCTGTCCCATATGTAGAAACATATGGTAGATATGGTAGAGTAGATCTTCCAGCTGATTGGTATATGAGCGAATTTGATGAAAGAACAAGTGCCATTAGGAACAATATTAACTCAGCAATCGTACGGTTCATACTGGTGTGTCCTTGATAACGTGCACTGGATACAGTCAGGCCTCCATATAACGAAACCCATTATGGTGAAGCTTCGTGATAGCGTCAACACTTGAGAAAATTTTCAGTTCATTATACAGAGGTCTGCCTGTAAGATGCATAATTTACAACACTATTGTGGGTCACTCTCAACGAGTATTGGGTTGTATGGCTTCCAGCGAGAAGCACATGCCCCATCTTGCGATAAATGTAGATTACTCTACTTGAATCAACTGTACGACTGCTAGTTGGATGCCAGATTCTACTCTAAGTGCACGTAAAAAGCTTGAGTGTGCGGGAAGGCATGACAAGACGAAGGTAAATCTATGGGTCTAAATAATGTAGGTAAACATTGTGCAACGTATCTCTGTAGCAAAGTAAACGCACATTTTTGAACGGCTGAAAAGTGCTTTGAGTCTGATGCTATTCAAATGTACTCAAGATCGTTCCAATCCTCCAACTGGTTTGAACCACGACCGAACGGAAAAAAAGAAAGAGGGTGCATATTCTGCGGCAGTAAAGCTGTAAAGGAAGCAGTAGCTAATGTAATTGCATCAATTTGAAGTACACAACCTGTGTTCTGTTTTCGTAATCCCAAAAATTTGGAGCATGCGGATTCAACATGAGCGAGTGTTATTCAGGCTTGAGATGTCTTGCTTCTACTCTGGTTAACGTATAAACATCTTCAAAACTAAATCTTTATAACGCTCAAAGCGATGTTATACATTGATCACATGCCTTCACACATCAGGCCCAGCTCGCTGATTTCCACTCTATCCCTGATTACGGGCAAGCGGGACGCATGCCACGAACTCCTAACCTCCTCGCCACAGTCGATCGCGATCCGTACTCAATTGTTCTTGCATCATACGAACTCCTGGGCTAGATATTTTGGGCTTTATGCACTAATAGTTCCGCGATTTGCACTGAAACAAGGTTTGGCGTTATCGGACATTATAACATATAACGCGTAGGTGAGTTGGCTTCCAGCTACTTTGTAGTTGGTGCACCTGAAGATCCCACGTGAGCTCTTGAGAGCGCACAATGAAACTACTAGCGTCGATGTGACGCGTAATAACAGAGACAAAGCTAAGTTCTGCTCCTGCATTGTGGAAAGGATTGCCTAGAAAGAATGAGGAAGTGAGCATGCATAGAGATCGACAGGGACAACGTTCCAACTAAACGAGTTCGTTAGGATAGAAAATGATTCCGTCAGAATGCCAATCGTATTTGAGAATGCTATAACTGGGCTTTGTTCCCGTATATTTCGGGCCCGAGGAAGCTCGAGTTGGAGTCAAATGGCCCCCTCCTGTTCCAGATGCTGAGTCACAATTACGTTGGAGGTTGTGAAAGGAACGAGCTCCATTTGCTCAAAACGGGAGTCGGATATGAAGGGTGCCAGTAACGATGTACCTGTCATTATGCAAAGATGCTAGTTGATCGATCTTGAATTGCAGTTCTTGAAATCTCCTAGGCCTAGTCAACGCAAATTTGTATTAAGGTTATCCGTCTTGGACTGTTTGTAAAAAGAACGAAGGATACAACGCCACTGCTACGTCTATTCGTGTCTTGTTAAAGTAAAGCGGATCATTCATAGCAATTACTTGTCATAAACTATAATCACAATGTTTTCAATACTCGGAATGAATTCGCGAGGGGTCGCGGAAAATTTGGATTAAGCGTCCTCAAACGTCTCCAAGAGGCAGCGTGCTTGCGACACAAAGTATCAATGCGTCGCGGCATGTATGTTGGACGTTATGTTCTGATACGAGTCGGAGGAAAAGATAGTTTCTTTCTTAACTTCGGAAACACATTTGATTCCGAGATTGCATCTGGACGTCCAAGTCAGCACACTCGTCGCTGACGCGTGCCAGATATGCAGATATGTGTATCTGTCATGTGTATCCGTCATGTGTATCCGTCATGTGTGCTAGATATATGTATCAATTGAGTTGTATCCATCGAATCTTGATGATGTGGCCTGGTGCACATGATGGTGATCTTGATCGTTCCATTGCAAAGGTTGAATTCAACACACGTGCCCGGTGCAAGATGGCGTTTAGATTGGAGCTAGCTGCAAGGCACCCGGGAATTCGACGGACTTTGCAGTGGTCGTAGTCAACGGGTTTTAGTGATGATGAGTCATACCTAGTTCCTTCATCTGCTGACAGATGCTTTTGGCTTGCTGAGACTAAAGCGAACGATGTGAATTTGTGCGATAACATCCATTGTAGAATACGCCGCAAAGAGAAGTCAGGGGAGTACTCGAAAACACATTGATGTCCTCATGAAAGGCACATCATGGGGCAACCTCAAAACGTTAATTTCTGAGGTATGACAGGGTACCCTTTTTTGTTATGGCCAAAGTGCTCGTGCGACAAGTACAGGATCGAGATCAGTCTCCATGCATGCCTTGACGTTACCCCACATCCACCGCATCTTTCCAGCTCATCTTTCGTCAGCTGCCATCTATACAACACTGTATGGCACATGTTGCAAGCGATTGTGCCAGATTAGGGTGAAAACGGTGTTGTTCTCCAAACCTGGTTGATTCGCAAACACCTTTCTTGGCTCACCATTACTTGACCTTCATATAACAAGCCTATCGATACTGCTTAAGTAAGCGTGGTTCGTGGTATCGGACAAAACTCAAGAAGTCATTCGAAAGCTCAGCCCTTACGGCCTAGTAAGTGTTGGCTGGTCATTTTTGCACTCAAGATCCCACATGCGCTTAAATGCTTCAAGTACTCTCAAAAATGGTGATGGTCTAGATTACGTTTGCGTGGTAATTGATATTCCATCTCTTTAACTTACTTTCTTGCCAACAGAGCCTATAGCTAGCTGAAGAGAAACACTACACAGAGTTACTGGCCTGAAGAAGTGAAGAATAGCATAGGTATGAATCGATGGAACATTATCCCAATATTTTGGATACATGCCGATTTCTCACGCCTGTAATGGATAGCAATTACCATTAAAGCAGCTGTGCAGCGCTTTCCCCTGATTGCCGCTAAATGTAAATACGACTGAACACCGGTTAATATTCTGCAGTTCACAGCATGAATGCTCTTGGAATTCGGTGCACCACAGCTGCAATGTTGGCACTTACATTTAGCACTGCAGCGGCTCGCACCTTAATGGACTCCACGAACAGCCAACCTAGTATCCAAGTTTCAGATAATTTATCAAGTGATAGTGATGATACTGATAACGATTGGCGCAATGTCCCGCTCGCAATTGTGTCCGCAATTCTAATCACGCTGTTAGTTGTGTATGGATGCTTCCGTATGTTGAGAAGTGGGCACGCTATGGAGCGAGCAGCAGCACTCTTTCGTCGTAGAGACAGAAGCATGAAAGGCGACACGTCGTATATGAGCTGCGATCACGCAGAAAGAGAACTCAACTTTCAAGATGCTCCAGTGCAGCAAGACAACTCCAAGTTTGCGGCCATGCCCACGCTGCAAGAGGTCTAATGTTTTCATCAGGAACGCTGTGTGGTCTGCTACCTCGCATTGGCAACATCTAAAATTGGTCAGGATGATCTGTCGAAGAATCATCGTACGCTGGCAAGCTCACAGTGGCTAGATATTCACAGGGATGTATGATATACAGCGAGGAAAAGCCATGAAATTCCTGAAGTCTCTACCTTTTACCCGAGTGAGAAGAAACCCTTTCGCCTATGTAAGATTTGACTTGAATTGCTTGGACTACCTGATGTATCGTATGGTCATGGTTCGTAGAAATACTACTCACGTTTTAGCTGGGCTCCTTGTTCAATGCGCGCTGCAACACGTCTTTCATGTCTGAAGAAAGAAAATAGGTTATAATTCATATCGCAGGTACATGTTTCCGTGCGGCAAACTGAAATGTAGTCAACGAGGATTTGTAGCAACATTATCTTAACCTGCATTCGAGACAAACGCTGTCGAACACACATCCATGCACCGCACGCAATTGGTAACTTGGTACTCGAAGTAAATTGTTCATTCTTTACTTTCAACGACAGAAAACACAATATCTGCTCATGATCTCTGCTTGAAGGAGAGGACACATCCTCCGGTAGTTACTTGAATTAATTATGTGCGAAAGGTACAAGTATCCCACATGGCAAATTTCATCCATCCCGCAATGAGTAAATTAATAACTTTCTAATTAAGTCGTTCAAAAGCGACGTGGTGTAAAGTACCACCATGAGCTATGGTGGATCAGAACAAGTACAACTCAGTTCTTTTGTCCCGGCCCACATTCTAGAGCGTGCCACCTTATTAATCTGTGACAGAGATTGCTGTGTGCTGCACTAGGCAGTACAAAAGTCAGTACTTTTCAGAGTTGTTGTGACATGTGCCTGTTTCAACTTTACATTTCCTTGCAGAATACTTTTTATTGTGCTGGTAGCTTTGCAACTTAGTAAGAGCCGTTGATGTGTTCGACATGAAAGAAAGAAACCAGATTGCCAGGTAAAATGTGAGAGTGTGGGTGTAAATTTTCTAGGACTGCCATAATTGTTATTGGCTTTATTTGAAAAGATGCTTATGTGCAGCAGTATCAAACAACTGACTTTAAGGCGTTTGTCAACCACTAGTAAAAGTAGCAGTAGAAAACTGTGTGAGGCAGTGAAGTACTGGCTGCTGCTAGCTTGTAAGCATAGCTACCCAACAGGTACTCAATACTGGCCATGAAAATAAACTCTAATATTGTCTGTAGTACTGCACTAATTTCAAACCTTTCAAACATCCCTTACCATTTCTTCAACGCAGTGTCCCATCCCAGAATTTAATTGTTTGAGAAAAGAAGATGATTAGAATTAGTGCCAAGACAAATATGTAATGAAACCGTTGAAAACAATCATCAAACGAATCCGAGATTTGCTGACATGTCCTATTGAAGCTTTGAATGCTGTTGAAATAACGCAAAATTCTCTCTAGCTTCAGCTCATCGGGTAGACGAGCTCTGGCGCATCATGGCAGCTACAGTCATTAACAGGTCAGGTCTTTGCTATCATGCCTGTTGGCTCTGCTCAGTGACAAGAAATATTAGGGTAAGCGTTTCTACTCTTAGGCTCTCCCATTACAAGACAACACAACTCAGGAGTGCTAGCAGGCTGGCAATTCAAATTTTGGTTATCAAAATGAGGATAATTTAAAGGTTTGAGATTTTTAACTCGGGCGTCAGATTCTGTCCAACACGTCCCAAGTTTGGCCCACTCACCCCAAGTGACAGAAAAAGGAATCCACTGCGGCTTCGAACTTATTCAATTTGCACGGTTTCTCGAGCTTTCGAACAGAAACGTGTGACCCGGCCAGGGACTTAGAGGATCCTCGTGTTGGACATGATAATGTTTCTTTCATCATTTAACTTTCATTTTATAACTTCCCGGGCTGGGGCAAGCATTCGCGGCTCAGCCCAGCTGCTGCCAAGTTGATGCTGACTGTCGCACCATGCAACATGCTACATGGTTTAAACAGCACGGACGCGAAAATGTACTTGGTAATGTGTACCACCCCTTGACTGTTCATCCAGCTATTCTCATACACACTTGACATTCTGGTAACGATACTGAGTGACGCACGACACGGTTATTTCAACCTGAACGAGACCACTACCAAACATCTTGCAAGTACCTACCCTGTTTCTGCAGATCACCAACAAATGATTTAGACTCGGACTGGGTACAACCATTGCACTGCTGGACAGCGTCTTCGATTGCTGCATGGACGTCACGTGCCATATGTTTAGCATCACCGCAGACGTACAGGAAGCCACCGTCATTCAAAGCCTCCACAACCATTTCTTTCTTCGCCATAATATGATGCTGGACGTAATCCTTGCTGTCCGAAACTCGTGAGAATGCAACCGACAAGAGGCTGATCACGCCTGACTGAACATACTCCTGCACCAAACACCAGGTGAGCTACCAGCGGCAAAATTTAACACAGACTACACCAGCTGACCTGGCAGAGGTAACGAGTACTAGCGATTGAGTTTGACTGCGTGAGCATCGACGCCGATGTTACACGTTGCTTGAACTCCTATTGCGTTAACGAAACATGAGCCCTAACAGCGCAACTGTTAAAAGGAATTAACACGAGAGACCCGTACTTCTAGTTCTGTTCGGTACAGGTAGTCGTGGTCAGGGTGACGGCAGCCGAAAAACAACAAGCACGGGCCAGCCGTGGCGCCCGTAGCCACTGTGGACGCACGCTGCTGCAGAAACCCTCGGAAGGGGGCTATGCCGGTCCCAGGCCCCACCATGACGACGGGGGTGGCTGGGTTGGGTGGGAGGCGGAAGTGGGAAGACCGGGTTACAGCTGGGATGGTTGCAGGTGGAGTGAGGTGTGCCATGTGGTTGGTGGCTACTCCTAGATGCCTCCTCCCCCCTGGAGTTGTCGTATCCACCACAGCTGCTGTGATTGACAGCGTTTTGGGGTGGAGTGCAGGCGAGGATGAAATTGAATAGTATCTGGGGCGCATTCTGGGTGCAATTTGGGCGAAGAAAATCCCCAATGAGGGCCTGGCTGATGGGAAATCCTGAACACAAGCATCACTGCAGCTGGCATTGAACAATTGAATCTGTCAGGTTGTGAGGGAGGAAGAAATGAACCCCAAAGAGAGCTGGACATGCAACGTACTGATAAGCTGCCAGGCTTCGCAGTACATACAGTGGTCGTATAGCAACAACTATATGTAGTAAATCCCATACAGCAGAGAACTGCCAGTCCCCTTCTATCTGGGTTCACCACTCATACAGATCAGTATCTACTCTCTAGGTCTTGATATTAGGGAAGTAAGTCGTAGTTACAGTCTACCTCAAAGGTGGCGCTTAACAGCCTGTGTGTGGCCCTTCATGGCTGAGCAGCGCTGGGCTCTCTTGTTCTTGAGAGATACCTCACAAATACATCAGGGTATAATCCCCACTGGTGAACACTCAACCCAGGAGCATATTTAATATACTCCTGAGTGTGTCAGGTGCCACAGAACGACAAGCTTAGCCTGACAGAGGGGGCATCATGCTGCGCTCGATCTTTCTCACATAACAGTCGAAACAAACACAAGAACTTGTGGAATACGAGACCCTGACGAACTATACAGGCAAGGAAACTAATTACAGCCTCAGAGCCAACAACTTGAGCAGGGTGAACAAGCATGCGACGTACATGCCTTGGATGTGTTGACATTTTTAGTTGTCGTCACACAACACGTCCTAATTGACTAATACAACGTCAAGTCCCTCACTGGTCCTGCACAGAGTGAAATAGAGACCTGCCACCCACGGTTGCATTACAATATCTGATTGCATGCCCCCTGGGCAGCACAGCACACCAACCCATGGTACGCTCTGAATGCTGTGATGAAAAAGGCAGTAGTCGAAGCGTTTGAGGGCTTGCCGGTATCGTATCATAGATAAGGATGTTGCGATTTGCATGTATACAGGCAGAATCTGCTGACATGCTTGTGTTTCACAGGCACACAGCCACAAAAAATTTGCACAACACCCGTAGAGCGTAGAGAGCAGGTGAGGCTGGTTTTGAGGCGATTACAGCCAGCATTCAGGTATAAAAGGGGGTGTGTCTTTATGGCCACATAAACTCGCCACACCAAAATGTTAGTGCAAAAAGCCCCGGGCTCAGGATGCTTTCTTTATCCGCTAGTATTCACTATTGGAACCGTTGACCACTTCTACCCCCAAGATGCCTGTGCATAAGCAGTCTCTAATTCTTGCAAGGTCACAGTACGTGCATTATTTGTTCAGATAAGTTACTGATCAGTTTTTTCGAAGTCAATGGTGCCAGTGTAGCAACAGAATGCTTGATCAAGTGTTGCACATCTGGGCTGACTGTGAAACACCTTACCAGGGTGCTCTCCTAGCTGTGTGTAACACTTGAAGCTTGTAATTGCTGTCAGCATGCACATTGTCTCCAGAACTCGACCTGGGTGATAAGTGGTTGGTGGTGCAGTGATGCGAGCCTGTGGCTGCACCTGCTGCTGCCATGCATTGACACACCAAGTCCAAAACCGAGTACATATCAACTATTTATTTGATGTACTTTGCAACAATTGATGTCCCTAAAAAGCTCCAGAGCACCGTGCACGTGGTTGTGAACAGCACTGGGGATGAATGAGAGTGAGCGGAGCAAGGCCTAGAGCATGCTGGATATATAAAATGTAATAAAATCACACATTAACTATTTCATATATTACCAACCAAACGTTTTCATCGTGTTCCAAAATCTGGTTCTGGATCTCTGTTGGACTACACTGAAGGCCTTGCAATCACAGGTGAGGTGACAGGCTAGCAGAGAAGAGTAGTGTAGCGAAGCAAGGACATATCAATTTATTCATCCATACGAATCGCATAAGTATATAATATTTCAGGCCAGTTAAGCTTTAGGAGAGATCCGAACACAAGGTAAGCGTGAAAAATGAGAAACACAGTCCAGAACGGCGACAAGCAGCAGAGACAGTGCAAGCTCACGATCCTGTTCGACTTATTTCTCCCAGTGCGCTATTTGAAAATAGCGCATCAATCTGAGTGCTTCAAAGCTGGCAAATAAAGTTGTGATTATTTCCATTGTATTTATGTTGGCATTGAGTAAGCTGGTGCCACTATTCAACGCAGCATGCCTGTCCTTGAGCTACAGCACGCTACAGCCAGGCCCCGGTAAACAAAAGCGGCATTTTGGGACCTGAAAACTTTCGATCACCATGGCTTTCGATCAGGGCCCTTCAACTCAAGCCAAACCAACTGGTGCTAATAAATCATCCCAAGTTGCTGTACCTTTCGCCTTCGATACAGTCCACCTCACCTTGATTGTCACGTTGCAGCACCTTATGTAAAAACTGCTTGCTGCTTACAATCACAGCGCCTAGCAAAACACCACGCTTCCTCTATACGGTGGCCTGGCATGTGCACATGCTCTGCACTTTCTTAAATACTACAGGCTAGCCTGTGCAAACTCCGTCGATATACTTGTGTGGGTGATAAGATGGCCTATTTTACAGACTGCATTTACCCCAGCGTACAAGAAGCATTCGATCTCACAGCCCTCTGTGCTGCAGTACCCAATGTGAACTCAATTTGTGATCCAAATTCTTGCATCGAAGCTCTGTTTTGACTGGATAGTAACGCACAGATAGATGACAACATGTCAAACGTAGATCTGGCATATCCTGTGACTAACCTAATCCAAGTTGAGTTGCAAGTGGCCTGTATGGATAGAGGGATTACACCATGGTAAGACCTAAGTACCAGCTATGGAGGGCAGTTCACGAGTACCTGTGGCTTCAATTTGGGTTTGGGTGACAGATCAGCTGGCTGTACTAAATACACAGGTTTGCTGCATAACGCATAACACACATGGTTGGGATCTGCATGGAGAATTGGTGGCGTTTTTGCAGGTCTTCGAAACCTAAAACAATTGTACAGTTTTAATGCGATGAAATACTTGACCCGGCGAATTTGTGTAATTGGTACGGTGCTGATCTTTGGCTACCTGGGCCTCGCTACGGCGACCAAAAATTTAGTAGTTCTATTTCCAATTTAACGGGAAGAACCTGCTTGTTCGCAGTCAGGAAGTGCCTTGGGGATAAACGGGGGCTGTAGTGTCAAGCACTATCAGGCGACATGCTGAGGCCTTAGAGCCCAACAGATGTAACAGGACTTTTATTGGTCTTTCCAAGCAACTGAATTAAATTAAAACGTTGTGTCCTGTCCTGTCCGATGAAGGTTTCCGAGGCTGCATGTCCCTTTTCTTCCGGAGTTAAAACGCTTGCCCCCCAGCAACTTTTTCAAGCAATTCTGGCGTCCGCCGCTGCAGTTCGCATTGGAAAACACGATGCCGTGTCCCATGTCACAAGTCCGACGCATTTTCCTACGAAGAAGTGGCGTTATGCTCTAGTTTGTGATCGATTTCGGTGTAATATAGCCCCAGCTGGCTTCCAGGGTGGGTCCCAGGTTGCCCTATTTGTCAAAGATAACAACAAAGAAACAGACAAAAAATACGGGACGATGCCCGAGACCACAGACTGATCCAACGGAGATTAGTAGCTACTGGGGCTTTGCTACGCTAGCCCACTGGTGGCACACCTCCATCACTTCCAGGATGCTTCGCTGCGTAGACGTGATGTAGGAGCTGAAGTCGGTGGCAGTCGGGGCCGGAGCGCTGGTTGCAGTCCATGCAGGAATGGAGTCGGAGTCCGGGGGGAGGTTAGAAGTGGCTGGAGGGGTGCCGGCAATACTGTAGAGTGTCGCAGCTTCAAGTGGGCTGGTGGCCACTTGTGCTAAGGCCTTGAGAGCCCCACGGTCTGGAGTTTGCTGTAGCTCGCAGTGGTGGGTCAGAGCATCCTTCAGGGTGATTGGCCCTGGAAAGGGGGGCTCCAGCATGCCTGGGTTACCCGGGGGAACAGAGAGAGTGAAAACCAGTGACGGAGATTCGCCGAGGATGCCACATGCTCGAGCAACAACTTCCGGAAGATTCTCGCCAAACACTGCGACGTGGTCACCTGCCTGATATGAAACCCCTTCTTCTGCACAGCGTTTCACAAACCTGTCTCCTTGCACTCGTTTCTAACTTCAACAGTGAACGTGACTGACTTTCCGCACGCAGAAAGGAAGGCTATATTTGTGTCTTCAACTTTGAAACATTTCTGCTCGAATCAAGCGGTATCCTTCCGCTGCTCCCCATGGTTCACTTTCGAAGGGTGGTATTTGTCGGATTGCAACACTTATGAATACATTGCCAGGGCACTTGTGCTTGGGCCTTCATTGGGCTGGCAGTTGTTGCCCGCCCTATGGAAGCCCCACAGCCCCCTCTTGTTCCTGGTAGCTCATTAAATACTCCTACTGTCTCATTTCGACTAGATATATCTCGACAAAAATTATTTGTTAGCCTAGCCGCCCTTTCCTCGCTGTTGGCTTGTTTCTTGGCCTCTTTTAGTCTCCCTTCTTATTCTCTTTCATGTCTACGCTCGCTCAGAATGACGTCAAGTTTACAAAGCTACAGTTGTCTAACGAGGAGCGGGCAAATCCAGTGTAGTATGTTTCAACTGTTTCAACAGTTGTTTCCTTTGGGGCACCTTAGACTCGCAAACAGCGCCTCAGTCACCACCTCAAATGGCCTCAATTTCTTGCTGTAAGACAACTACACTACATCTTAGATAACCGATCATCTGCGAGCTGGGTTTGAACCTCACCCACTCCTGGCGTGCTGCCCTCACAGCATCATTTAAGGAACATATGCTACTATTAATGCCATAACTCGATTATACTTTTCAATTCACGTGCTCCTGCGCTAATTGTCCCACTCTTGTGATGGCTAGGCTCCAATAGATGTCCATCTAATGACCAGCATTTGCCAGCGCCATCGTGACTTGATTTACGCTGTTCATAATGAGCAGCTATGCGCGATGACTCGTATACTCCAGCTGAACTAGCCGTTCCTGCATTTTATCTGTGAGTATCTATATCATAGTCAACAGCTAGCTTACGCCACAGTTAAAAGTTTATTGGTGCAGCAATATACCAGATAATGTTTCTTGAGCCGTCAGGGTTGCAGCGTTTGCTGCTGCAGGCGGACACTTGCCCGGCAGATTTGAAGCGAGCTCGTCGTGCGGTTGCAGAACTGCTGTTGGATTTGGCCTACCTCGATCTGACAAGACAGTGTTTACACAAGTCGGGGGACTAGGTTGCAATTTTTCCCATTCCTTTCGGGCTTTTTGACACATCATGGGTCGGTCGAGTTAACAGTCCTTGAAACGTCTGGATTGTCGTTCTCTGGACTGTCAACCGCGTGTTTCAGGGGCACAGAACCAGCCCACGCTCTCTTCTTCAACACGTCACAGCTTGGCAACGTTTCCCGTTGCCTGCGATCAATATTCTCTTCACATGAAGGTCATCCGCTGTTCCCTTGTATCAAGGGGTGGACCCCAGAATCGAATTGCTAGTAGAAACCCTAGTGTTAAGTTAGCGCAGCAACAATCTGGTTTGAAGTACTACTGGTTTGACCGGAAAAAGCGAATATTTGAGCTACCAACATGCACGGAACCCGCCTGCAATTTAACTTAAATGTAAGGTGAAAATAGCTTTATTGTTACATATGAATGAATTCGCGACACCTGTG
>JAULKQ010005089.1:0-14991 GCA_032356285.1 Smithsoniella earleae | reverse complement strand
GGGATTTACTGCACTAACCACTGCTATTTTATTACAGCATACGCTACGAACCCTGACGATATAACACTTTCGAGCTCATGGGTGCTCATGAGCAAACTCAACGCATTGTCCTTGTGTGGACGCCCCCTTGGATCAATACGCTCAATTTGAACCTTACCTTACCTTAACTGCCCAACTTGGGGCTGTCCCTTGCAATACAAGTGGACATTCACATTGATGAATGTCTGGATGGCACTATGCTATTCCTGTGCCTCTGGTAGTCAATCATTCCGGCAATCGTAATCCGCCCCCAGTGCCTATTCCAGCAGCTCACGTTAGCTCCGCTAAGTCAACTCAGCTGATTCATGCTTGTCTATTCCCATAAAATAAGTTCATTATGTACTGCAACCCAGCCCAAAATCGCTTCAGCAATACACATGGTCCAGACAGGTGATTTAAATCAATTGTTGTGATTTACCTGATGATACTACTGATAACATTAGTGACAGGGCACGAGCAGTGCCGGCTTCCTTGTGTTTAAGTTTTGCCACGTGGTAATGGAGTGTTTCTAGCAGAGTTTTGAGCCATGCAGGTTAAAAGGTAACGAGTGTTTTTTTAGCACCGAAGGTTTGTACTTGGCGCAGTACTACTACATGAGGTATCTTGTGCTCAAGCACCAGCTGAAATTGGCTGAGTAGCTCAACTGATACCAACTGTCTCTTGCAGGTATTTGGATACATGAAGCGCCCCAGCCCAGGCCATGTTGCCCACTTTACATCTAGACGTTCCACACGCGGTCTAGTTCTTCGACTGCGCACTCCGACCCTAGCATTGCACTCGCGCTTGAGGCGCGCGCATCCCACACAGCTTTACCTGCTTCTAGAACAGCGTCGCAGGCCGCACGTACAGCTACAGCTGCGCGCAGAGCTAGTATCAGTAGGGCGCGTAAACCATAGGACATATTCAACCGTACAGATCGTGACACCCGCCGCCGCAGCTCCCTCTTGACACCATATTCGAAGTTCAATTGCCGTAGTACGTGCATTACTGATTCGCGTATTAGTAGCGATTGGAATGCATCCAGAATTTTTGAAACCTGCTCCTCTCGTCATTCCAAAGGCTTACTTTCTTGTTTGTCACCTGTAATCCGCGCCCAAGCACCCTGTACTGCCGCGCTTGCATGCAACCATAACCGGCAATCCCACCAGTCAATCAAGTAAACGCTTACCTCTTGATTCCGAAGCTTCATGCTTTTCCTCCTAATTGCTCGCACGACGAACGTCCTAGCACAAGCAAAGTAAATGCTTCGAGTGAGGGAGTCAACCCAGCGTCGCTGAATCCGTCTCCACTGCCGTAATTCAATCGACTAACTCAGACCTGATCACACGGATAGGTGAGAGGCCCGGAGACCCTTAACAACTAGCGGCTACACTCGGCGTCTTTACTCTATCACTTCTCACCACATCCGCGAGCTGTGACGACGATCTTGACGACAAAACTAACGGGTGTACGCACTGCTAGTAGCAGAAGACGAATGAAAGCGTCAGCCCTGGTGGTGACTGCTCCCTGGGGAGCAACGGTGTTGCAGAAGTCCTCAGAATGATGATTACAGCGATGATTACAGGCATATAACAATAATAACAACAACAAGCGTAAGAGTACTACGTCTAGGAATAGCTAAACGTTTTGTAAAGGAAGATGCCAAGGCGGGTATACCAACTAGACGAGGAATCCAAGACGTATACAGAACTTAGGCGAACCGACGGGTAACTACTCAGGACCTGTTGAATGATAAATCATGACACCGCGAACCACTGTATGTACGACATGATAGAGATCAACAATCAGTTAAATCCAACACGGATTTGGCGCTTTTCGATTCCTAACAGGACCAGCATGGACTCGAGATTCATGATATCCACTTGATTACGTTGTGAAAGACCTTGCGTCATGGAGACGACGTTGACGCGTGTACGCCTGAACTGTTATTTGGCCTGACGAAGCGAAATGGACTTGTATTGGAAGGGTGAATACTTCCCGTGGAAAGAGTGAATGCTATTGCGGTATTGTGTGCGATCTCAGCGTGCATGGCCACCTTCTCTTAACCGCTAACGCGGACAAGATATGACGGACCCAAGATGAAGCCGCGCTTGGCGCATTCCATGACTGTCGATAGTTACTAACGGCTATGCGAGGCCTATCCCACCACGCCTGTCAGAGAGCATGCGCGCGCTATGCAGTCTACTAGATGGACCGGTTGGAACAATTCTTCTATCAACCATCACGAGCTTGCAATATGTCGATCGAACAACGCTGAGGGCGGTGGTTCCAGGCCGTGTGCCTTGCACAACTGATGGCGACAAATGAACAACGTCGTCACGATCTAGAACGTTCAAAGCCTCCGGACCATTCGAAACTTCGAGAGGAGCTGTGATTGACTTGCTGATGAGGGGCTGAGGTAAGTCTAAGTAGAGGTGATAAAACAAAGCGTATTTTGGGCGTGTATGAGAGACCAACAGTTCAAGTAAGGCCCGGCATACTTCGTTCGGTTGTGAGAAATGCTCTAGGCATGTTTTCTTCAGATTGTGTGATCGAAGGCTAAGAAGGCAATGCTAAGCGCAGTAGAGTTGTGCTAGGCTAGCACTGGCAATCGCGAAGGAGTGTTTATCTGCGCAATGTGAAGATCGGCACCTCTTGATCCATACTGGGTATATCAACCTTCATGGCGCCTTTGACACGGCGTGTGGCCACGCAAAAGGGGCTGGAGACAGCCGGCTTTATGTTAGATATCGGAACGCCGGAACGCGCAGTCACAGCTCGCACCATCAGGACAATCTGGGGCTGCTTACCGTCCAGCAGCGACTCCCCAGAACGCCTGGCGAAAAATACTTCTGGAAGCTGAATGCCTGCACTAAGAATCGTTATTAGGAACTACATTTGCTTGTAGAAGCTTCTTGAAGCAGTTGTGCTCCATGCAGACTGAGAGCGTGGTAGAAACACCACGAAACAGTTCATAATAACACGTAAACCCCCACTAAGCAGTGTTTATTAGAGCTCGGCTCAGCCAAGCTTGAGTTGTGGAAGGCGTTCACCGATTATCCAACTTCTAGTCTCGGAAGTCAAACGTGTTAACACTTCACTACATTCTATCAACATCGAGGGGGTCACTGAAGGTACAATATTCCTATGTGAACATAGACAATTGTGTTACATCGACAAGTAAGCCGCCTTAGATGTTAGTAACGGTATACCGACAACTGCGATGTGACACAACTGGTCTAGGCAAATCGTACAACTGACAACAATTTCATTCAATTCTTCAAAAGCTCTCGCAACCAGAGGAGTAACTTATGTTACCTCTGGATCAGTGCAATGTGTATAACTGCTTCAAAAGCACCAATTATTCTTTGCCATGATTGCCTCCGCGTCACTATCGTTTTAACACCCATTCTTCAAAAGCCGCAAGCTGAACTATTAAACATACCTTGGGGTGATGTTATGGCGTGATATTCGACCTTCTTGCCGCTATCTAGGGCGCTTGGAAAGGAAACAAAGCCGTCAGCTTCCAGTGTGCCGCCCTCCTTGCAGTGGAGTACACTTTCCCGGTGCCGCAGGCCCTCCTCCTGAAACGTGAGAGTGTTGCAATTCTCGACTATTTCCCACGGAATAGCATCTTGATGCTTGAGGTAGTACGACAGCGGCAGTGCGAAGACCTGAATGGATTCAAACAACCGCGGTGACACACAACTAGCATAAAACCTCGCGCCAACCTCATGTCGGCTCATTCAGTACGAATATCTTGATTGTTGTGATAAAACCGCACATCATCGCAAGCAGGTTCGGGCTCTTCTAGCTCAACCCAAACTGAATCAAACGACTTATGCAGGTTAACAGTTCAACGACCCGAACCGCCTACCCTGGCGTGAACTCTAAGCTGAGGATATTGCAGATGTCTACAGCGCTTCAGGCACAGAGATAGAACTCTGTCAATAGGTGAACGATAAGGTCCTAGGTGATAAGAGACTACATACAACTGAATCACACAAAACCCCGACAGGCTTCTCCTACAAGACACAAACATCAAATTCGCGTTGAACATTGGTCATGAGGCTTCAAAACTATAGCTTCCAGTTACATGTTAGTCTGGTCCTGCATGAGCCATGCACTCGCTGATAGTACAGATACAAAGCGATGATATTGCGAGTGAGTTCGCTCTGTGGATCTTCCATTTCTGACAGGGTTTCTGCAAGAGCGGTGAGGACTCCTTAATTCGCTATTTGCGAGGACATAGATGCTCTGGAGGACGGTCCACATACGCTCGATGCTGCCAAGTTTCATAACTAAGTTTGTCCTTCTTCGAAAAGGTGACGTGATCTTGAGGTCAAGTACATACTTAGATAGAGATTCAGGATTTCGGGAGTCGGGCTGTTGCTTCGTGCTTCACGTACGATAACTCCGGTTCACTGTAACGCATACAAATGAAGGGAGTATGTACTAATTCTTAACATCAAAAAAAGGGGGAGTAATTAATGTAGAATCAGGAAGACATCGAAGATAGTCAGTTGTTGTATCCAACAGAAGGTAACACAAACTGCGCGAGTTTGAAATCACTCGGAAGTTGCAGCAGCGATCCTACAGTGTCAGCGTGAGCAAGAGGGTCAAAACAGAAGATGTAAGAATTGGCATTAAACTGCAGCCACGAGGTCAAACACTGTAGAATATGTGCATTGCTCTCGTCAGATTTGGTGACGATAGCAACAAAAAAGTTATGATTGTCGTTGAGAGAGCGACTCGTGAGTACAACCTGAATGAGCAGGAGTTATGAGAAGGTTCTATGGACAGGTAGCGGGACCCATTGAGCGTAGTTCTGCTGACAAATGTTCTGCTAATGTCTCTTGGACGGGCACATGCAACAATGCGCGAGACTTCCATCACTCTGGGGCTCGGATATATACAATGCCGTGAACAACAAGTATAGTCATATAAATCAACTTACCTGTAAGAGAAATCCGGGAACCTTCGCCATTTCCTGCTCAGAGGGAGGACCTTTACAGTCCGCGCGTCTAATGCCAACACTCGCACGACCTCCACATTGGGGAACTAAGGGATCTCTGACGAGATACTTAGTTGAAAGAAGATCCGCACATCGACGAAATGCACTATTGCAACATAGAGCACAAGAGCTAGCCGTACATGCTGTGGCTGCACAATCGTGGGACAGAAAAAGCTCTAGCTGCGTACTTTCCTCCGCTCCGGCAGCAAAGGAGCTTTTCCAGACTGATTTTAACGTCTTGCAGGCCACATCGAACTGGGAAGGGCCTAAGGATTCCCTGAGCCTGATGAGGTAATTAGCCCAAAGCGATTCTGGGTGACTCCCCCAGTATGTATGCGATCCAACCTCCTGTACTGATAAATTATGTTAGAGAAACGAGTTTAATTGTGTCAATATTCCGCCATTGCCCAGCAGGCAGTGAAAGCCGCACCGCGCATATGTCAGCTATGTCTGGGGGGAGATCACTCAGCAAGTTCTTCCCCGCCAAAGAACTCATTGGAGCTAGAAAAAGCTGTGGTTAACGAATCTACATAAAGATTCTATTCTATTCAGCGTTTGCCGATCCAGCTACTTGCAAGCACGCAGAGCATTGCGCTTTCGCAGCAGGTTCCCTTACTATGACGTCAGTGCCGACACCCGATGCAAGTTCTTAGCCCGGATTCTGAAACAAGAGTTAATTTATATTTGACATGTGTTCTTCACCTTGGTGTCTTGCATCCTTTGCCTGATTGGTGCTATTGTAGACGCAACTAGATGAGAAGCACCACTTATTTTCTTTCGGATGTTATGAAATGTCATAAATTGACTAGTAGATTACTTCTGTGGACATAGTTGAGCTGCTTCCCAAGACCTTGTCATGTTTTCAATGATAGATACAATTTTTCAGAATGTGCCGTAATCCGAGGATAACACATCATTCGCATGTGCGATGTTGACAAAAAGCACCTAGCTCTTCTCCAGTGAAAACTTATGATTTTGTTAACTGTTGAAAATGATGGGAAAACAAATCTGAAGGTGCTTGTGCGTGTGTGGAACGCTGCTGTTGCGAATTCTATACGCCCTTGTATCTGCTGATCTGGATACGTGAAAATTCCGTGGTACAAGTTTAGGTCACCGGTTCAACGTGTTCGGTGCGAACTCCGCGGAAACAACGGAATATGGGGTCCATTGATGGCTTCCGCTTGTACAACGACCAGTGTCGTTCCTTGAAAGTGTGAAAGTTACGGGTGGGAGAGTGCCCGATGTATTTGCTAGCGTTACATCAACTCCACTGTACTGCCCTTCTGAGAAGCCGCAAGATAACGCTCCGTGCCCTGATCTTTCGTGCCAGGTTTTGTGCACTTGAATTGCTCTGTCGCATTTTCTGGACCGCTAAGCCTCCTGGAGGAATGTTAAGCGGATGCTCTGAACCGTATTGCTTCGCTCAAGGTACATGCTGCATTTACTGTAAGAAATGCAATACAACGCGTCAAATTTTGTAACAGTCGCTGGATCTGAATAACAGTTTCTTCTACGCAAACCTCGTTCAGGTTTATCCGGGAATGTATGACAAAGCCGAGTGTGAGAGCACTTTGCCCATGATCATTCATACTAACTATCCCGCATGCATTATTCACACGCGTTCTTTCCATGTTCTTTGTGCACGTCTCGCCGTTGATGGATGCATAGAGTATGCATATAGAGACAGAGCCAAGGAGCATGTTGTAACGTACCGGGGATGACAAAAAAAGTCAATTATTATACCACTTTGGTGGTTTCAATTCGACTCGGCTGAATTTCGAGAGAAGTGATCATTGAGTATTTTTTGTACGGCCTTCGTCTCCAGATTAATCAAGGTGTTTAAGAGGATAACTGGAGCACAGTGATACACGGTGCGGGTGGGAATACTCTGTCTTGAACAACAAACGGAGGATGGTGCTCGAGCAAATCATAGTCAGTAGGCAAACTCATTTCGAATGCGTATACCACTTCCCCGCGTACCCCTCGATACAAGCGGAACCACCAGCAAAAACCAGGTACATGCAGACTCGACAGGGCGTGCTGGTGTTCAAGGACAGCGCGTTAACACCACGCTGTGTGGCTATTCAGAAAAATATTGCCTTTCCTTTCCACGAAGCAGCTACCTGTAGGCAAGTGAAAATACAAATTCCGCACGCTCCAGAGGCACAGGTTTCGGTTCAGGAAACACGCCCCAACTAGAAATTCCGGACATGTCAAAAGAGCGTACAGATGGCTGTTTCAAGCCTAGAATTCAGGGGATGCGAAAGAGTTTGCTTTTGTGTTCCTAGCATGAGATATCTTTTCACCGGTGAAACGTGGCTCCATCGCCATCGGTACCACTAGCAGTATGATCAGAGTCGAAGATGGTTCAAGCGCATTGCGTTAAAGTGCGATTCGTCCGGCACACTGCTCAACGAGGGTTGTCTACAATTCGCGGCATACTGTTAGTCAGTTAGGCAGGGCTCAGATTCCATCAGAGCCTTGAGTAAGAACACAACACCCGCTCCCAGGCCGTGCGTCAGATGGTTGAGAACGATATACGGTTGAATCCACAAGTGTTCACTTGAGCGTAGCGAAATTGGTACGTACGCTTCTGATAGTACAACAAATGTGGTCCGGTCTTGTATAGGAAGAAAGGATCCCATTCAACTCCCGTTTTCACTGGGAAGCACCCCGAATGATCTCTAGTTTGCAGGCTGGTTATCATATCGGACATCTCGCATCCACGTGTGTGGGCGTGACAGGCGTGGTGTATGACAGGCGAGGGACTTGGAAGACAACGATCAGAGCAACCAGAGATTATTTAACAGGTTACGGTGCATTCAGCATTCAGAAGCTCCTCCAATGACTGACCGTACAGCTTATTTGTAATCGGTCACTCTGCTGAATTCTGCTATTGTAGCTTGCTTTAACCTGCTTGCAGTAGCAGTGGAGCTTCAAACTGATTTGATGATTCTTCCTGTAAGAGAAAATCATTTTATTTCCTTCTTTCACATGTTTGTACTGGAATACATACTAGTCATCATTGCTATGATTCAAGTATTGGTATATGAATGTACGCAACTTTGAGTGAGCAATGACAGCAAAGGAATGGTTGACGAGGCTTCTGGAGGTGCTACATGCTCCAGAGCACTGCACAATTATCATTATCACCACACTCTGATTTGCAAAATATCGCTCTTGTGAGGTACACTCTTCTGTTTGCAAATGATGAGGAGTCCAGAGGATGCACACAGCTATATTGTGCTAACCAGTCCTGCATTGTGTATGCTGAATGAATACAATCAGTGTCAAAGTCGGATGTTTTCAAGTTATCAAAATATCAGGGATTTTTAACAAGTGGATGAAAGGCACCAAGCTTGTTCAAGAGATTCACACAATCACGCTTTTGCCAACAACTGCTTCTAAGATTTTGGCTTCCAGCTTCGCTCAAGAATGTCAAGGCACAAGGGATCTACCAGCTATCCCCAGTCACAAGTGAGCCAAGTGCAACATATTGTGTCTTTTCAGTAGCATCTCCTTTGTACGTACTCTGCATTAAGGCAGCATGCACAAGCCACTTATCTGGATGAAAGAACTGTCTTGCAGCATGCATGTTTCCTCCTTAGAGTAAGAATTGCTGTGTGTGTGTGTGTTCAAGGTCCTACTTCACTTTGACAGGCCTGAGCTTGGTGTGTTTCGAAGTGATTCAGAAGCCAAGTTGTTGATGACAATCAACTGGACTTGAGCCATCTGTGTGAAGGTGTGCATCATTTTGGTTGGTTTGGTAGTTTAACATCTGGTTCATAGGTAGAATAGTCAGTATATTTGAAGGCTGTCTTGTGCTTTAAAGTAAGATGGGGGTAAACTGATGTCCACAGCTAGAGAGATGCACTATACAACCGACAACATTACATCTTTAGACCGAAATATGATTCTCTCCACTACCAAGGGTACTAGTTTTACATGTCTCACAACTCGCTGGCGCAAATAAGTCAACAATTAGACGAAGTTGTCTGATTCGCTTCGTGTGTAGAGACTGGAGTTGCTTGTTCAGACACAATGGCATCAATTTCATCACCAATTGAGCACCGCTTTAAAATGAACTGGCACCATGGCATTTGACCTTAAAACAAGATAGTTATGTATATTCCAGGAAGGCTGCATCATTACTCGCTGAAAGGTTTGAGGAATGAGCCTGGTAGATTTTGAGCTGTGTATCAAACTTGGCCTCGTTGTGCTATATCAGCTAGCCTGTGAGCCTGAGCTTCACTTCCTTGCTGGTTGATACATGCAATCTGCATTGTAGACGACAAAGCGAAAAGGTACAGCTTGCAGGTGCAACTTGTCCAGGAAAAGCATTCAATCCGCTCACTGTTGGTGTACCTGCATGCGCTTCGCTTGTTTCTTTGAAATCTTGCGCACCCGGTGAGGTGAAGCACACTGCGTTTGAAATTTTCACCGCTTGAGCTGTCCAAGAAACTGGTGAAAGCAATAGGCAAACTTTTAGGCAAACGACGGAAAGGAGAGCGTTGTTTCTAGAACGACGTGTATTTGACCCTTTGCACCGATTCGCATGCGTGCAAGCGACTGTGAGAAGGATGGATTCAGTAACTGAATGGCCTTGAGAAACTTAATTGTCATCATCATCGCTCCATTGACTACATTGTAGTGTGGTAGAAGGGATACCAGGATGATGGGCAATCTATGGGCGACGATCTAAATCACGTAGGTCAACCCTTGAGTACAGGAACAGATACAGAGCGCACCAAGTCTGAAGGTTGAATTCCTAAGATGCCTCGATAGTAAGAGTAGTAGTAACCTGGTTACGAATTCGATTGGGAGGCGATTGGGAGTGCAAAACGGAGAGTGTGACAAGCGTACTCTTATCTGCAAATATAAGAGCACCCAAAGCAGCCTGACTGTAGATGAATAACATGGCGTATCGTTAGATTAAAAGCCTAGGCGGCCAGTGATAGAACTGTCAGCGTCATCATCGACGTAACACACCGTTTCGCTGGTCGCGTGACCATTTTGTGCACCGCCGCAAACATTGTCGTTTGAAACGCATCATTGTACCAGGATTCTCACGCACATTACATACCCAAACGCATCAGTACAGGAAAACGACCACTGCAATATCCTCTCCAAATCCCTGTTTCCCGATACCTGCTCTTCCGCCAGCATTTCCAAACTGGGTCAAGGCGCGATTCCCCAAGCAGTGATGACCTGGACTTCGACAGTAATGCTGCTATCTTCGGGCTAACAAGTTCACGTACTGCATAATGGGAGTCAATAAGAACTGGTACTGATGTCCATGAAGGCACTGCAGTAAGTGTGACTGTCCAATCACGTGCCCCAACTACACTGTGCTGCGGGGTGGAGCGAGATATGGGAACAGACAGCATACGGTAGTCTCGATTCTTATGATCAAGTCTCTGTACAATGTATTCGTGTCAATCAGACCTGATCTTCCTAGGAGAGAACAGCGGTTGCTAAGAGTATTCAACCGAAGCTGATGGTGACTCGTTCTCTGTGTTGAATGATAAATCATGGTACCGCGAACCACTATATGAACGACATGATAGAGGTCAACAATCAATTCAACTCAGTACGGATTTGGCGCTTTTCGATTCCTAACACTCTGGCTCACCTATTGCGAGTTCTATCTGCGTCTCAACTCATGTCTTGTGATGTGCATTTGCAAAGTCGTAAGGAACGATTATTACATGTACCTTATTCTCTTGTAATGTATTTGTACGCGTAGGCTCAGCATATCGCGGTTGACTACACTGAGTCCTTGTTACATTCTCGTTCGGGACGCCCATGGACGCCCCCTTACACATGCCAAGTGGCTGTACCAAGCACGAACGCTCGCTTTCTCATCATTACATTACGAGCGTTCTCTTTCTGCCCTTTTGACGCATTACTACTACAGTGCGACTTATGGTTCTATCAGTGTGAGACCGTTATTCATACTCCCGACTTCCAACTGGAGGAAACATAAGCCATTTCGAACGTCACACCAGTATGAATGGAGATGTCACAAACATACACAGAATAATCATCGTAGACTGACGTGCACGCTGTATTTTACGGATAGCAACTAACTATCTGTTTAAGAACAGCAGATTACAGTAATCTCCATGTGCAATCCGGGGCCAAGTGACACGAAACAACACCAGAATTTTGATCCATCGTGGCATACATGTACTCCAAACTTGACAGCTCACAGGCGACCAGTGCACTGGAGTGAGTTGTATTCTTCTTTATGCTTCCATGCCAGTTGTTCAAGAGCTTTCTCCACCAAGTCCGAGGTGCATGAAGCTCTCGAGCGCTGGCCGAGCGCCTTCGAAGAAAAGTGAAACGTAATGGAGCAGTTAAAAGAGACAGGCAACGCTGAAGAACAATGAGAAAACAGTGTATGGATTGAAGTGTTTTTGCTAAGCACTTAGTACTGTTGTAAGTCCGGCCAACAGCTGTCAGCTGTACACTGTTCAATCCTGCAAGAGTCGCGCACTTCGAGCTTCAACAATGGAATCTCGCGGCTTGATAGTTTACTACAGATCCGCAAACACTTTCACCATCGGCACAATCACAGACACAGCATGCACGACGATACAGCCGCATCAAAGGGGGGTGCGACTGTATCACTGGAAGCTTAAATGTGTAAAGATATGATATTGTTTCATAGGATAATGAAGTACAACTGATATTTTTGTGCGAGGAAAGTGGAGAATCACCCGGGATTTTGAATTGTGGTACGCTAATTCAAGAATCAGCTACCCCATCAAGGAAGGGAAGGCATCATTCACTTCTAAAACCAGATATTTTCTCAACGGCCAGATTGTGCATATCTTAGTATGAACAGCGGGAGAATTCTGGATATGTGGACGGGTTGGTTGGTAGGAGCGCTACCGATGGGAAAGGCCGGAACCACATGAAGCAAGCAGCGACAGCTGGAACATCATTAACCGCACGTTACAGTCAAAAGTACCCCTGTGACACAGGTACATTTGAATGGTCGTTTCGGGAACCGTACGATGAACCGAGGTCCGAGTGAGGAAGTAAAGCAAGGCCATTCGTTCGCGACAGTACTATCCGACCATAATGGGCACGAGTTCGATTTATAACTTTGAAATGAAATGATCAGGTCGAAAGCAGGCTCCAATTGCCAGCGGGTATCTCTCAGAAGCAAGCCCGCAAAAGCGCACACAGTGCAGTACTAGTGGCGAGACCTTTCTAATTGGTTCTCTTTCTCTGCTTCCGGCAGCCCTTGACACGACTTGGACAGACCAGGGACGTCGACATCAGAAAGAACACTTTACAGCGCGAATTTATGATCTCCAAGAGTGAAGCAGATCAGCTTCAAAGCCTTGATATAGGCATGTCACTCGGAACTATGCTACAAAGTTCGCAATGTAGTGGCAATCATAAGCATCGGCTAAAGTTCACACAGGCATAACGCGTTGAGAGTGAGTAATGGAGCGACCAGAGGCCAGAATTTCCCAGAAACCAAGCTGAGTGCAGAATGATGATGGGTATGTACATTCGGAAGAATGTTCAGACAGGAAGCTTTCAGAGTTAAGGCGTCAAGCACTCTTCATTGTTCCAGTGTCAACAGTCTTGGATCATACCCAGACAATGGGATACTGTAGGTGAGTGATTAGCAAGGCAATCCACACATGATGGGATACAGTGATTGCATCATGGATGCAAGGAGTTACACCACAGTGGCTCTAGTAACGAAGTGGAGCACACAGTAGGTCATGGAGTCACTAGTCGTATGGCACGGGGCTCACTCTCTTCACCACCGAGCAGAACTACTGTACCGATCATTGTGGGCTTTGCCCCGGGGCAATGTGTACTAAATGCTGCCCAGTGCACGTACTTGTTGCTCAATGGCTTGCTGTTGGCGCAAGAGCCAGAGCTTAGGAACCACTGGATAGCTGGAAGTATAGTTTCCATGAGGGATAGAGGTGTCGATAGAAGATTGTTGATTACAGCAAGCCTTTGGGGTGAGGAGCTGCAGGGTTGGGGAGACTGCAAAAGAATCAGACACCAGGAATGTAACATTTAGTGGAATGCACCACATGATCACCCATGCACCTCATGCTACACAACAGCCACAGTGGTCAGCATGTCATGACGAAATGGCTCCTGTCTACTAGAGAAATGTGCCTCTATGTTACAATACAGTGCAATTAAGTGCCCTTCCGATGTAACATGCAAATTCAGTGTTTGGGTTGAATTTGAACTAGAGAAAAGGAAATCTACACAGGAAAGCTACATAGAGAAAGGCACACCTCCCAGGGATGAATGCTTGGGCAGCAAACATAGATTGTCCTGTTTGATAGTGAGCCAGTTAGGTGAAAGAGTAGGCAACATAATCTGGCAGTGACAATGTAGAGCAGAATTGCCCCACGAGATGAGGTAACAGCCGCCATAGCCTGCTGTTACCATACTCCAAAGAAACAGAAGGGAAAGGAAACTAAGGAGGAACAGTTGCTGAAGCTATGCACAGGGCAGATCTCGTCGCCTTCATTGTGACTACAAGGATGGCTTCCAAGTTATCCACAAGCTTTGAAACGAATGCAATCACAGTAATCCCGGCAGGGCAGCAATCCGTTGCTACATGAACAATGCTACAGTGCAACAATATCTCAAAATCTGTCACACTTCTGGATGTTTTGAGAATCTGACAAACACATGTGCTGCATCTCAACCCGTACAAGGCGCATCATATGCTGCATCGTACTGTATGCAACACAGTGCAATCTGTGAGGTGTCTCCCCAGAGAATAATGCTCCAGAGGGCTGTACAACACCGGCGTGTGCACATTATTACTAACATAGTATACATAGCCAACAGACTCCAGAGATGGAGGCTCACTGTATTGTCATTCTTTGGTGATGCCGCCTGCCGTACTCGGTCTTGATGTAAGATGGTACGAGGAACAAAGTGTATTCGGTGAATCAGATTCACAGCATGTTTCCGCTGCCTTGTACATGTACACCACGCTTGGGTCTCCCTTCAGTTTGGAGACTGGAAGTAGGGAACGGTTTCCCCCATTGTTTACGCGTGTTTCCATCCATCCCTTTGCAAATCAGAGCACCGGCAAGAGCTGTTCTGCTGGCAGGCAAAGAGACACACAAAGATAGTATCATGTTCGAACAGTGCTTGTTCCATTTGACTGTTCTCCATGAGGGAGAGAGTATGATTACGCATATGCTAAACTAGCATGGATGAAGTGCAAACGCAAACAGATTGACACTGACATTTCATGTGTACTTACTTAGCACTAAGGACATGGGTTGGTACTCTCACTTGTAGTATGAAATTGTTGTTTGAACACACAATTTAGGTGTCAGTTGCTGCCCGAGAATCGAGATTACAAAATCAGTACCCAAGTCGATGTATTCTGCATCGTTGGAATTGAGCAAGGCTAACAAGTGTGACACAAATGTCAAGCTAAGCAGAGATGTCTTGCCTTCAAGTAATGTGTTTTGGAACTATGCTTACGAACCCTGTGATCATGGAGAGAAATGCTCACCAGCAAACATAACTATAGGTCTCTTTGCTCATACTCAATTGACATACAAACCCCCAGTGGAAAGAGCCTCACAGGTGACAATTTTACCTTTGGACAGGTGTGAAAAGCACTGTTGAGGAGGTCACAAGCTGACACTTATCACTTGTCACAATCTATTCACCTACCAAAGTGTGAGAAACAGTTTCTGTAGAATACTGCACGTTTTCTCAATCGGGTTACTTCGTGCACCAGTATGGAGACAGATTTGATAGTGTGAAACAAGTTTCGTCCAGGTATCTAGCATCACACGTTGACTTGCTGACTTCTGCAGAGGGAAACCATGTACAAATATTCGCCAAATCACGCTAATTGTTTCAAGTAACCAAGCTTACCACCGGGAGTGCTTGAGTATCGACACTGACCGTCCGTCCGTATAATGGTCAGTCTC
>JAULKQ010005078.1:0-15000 GCA_032356285.1 Smithsoniella earleae | reverse complement strand
AGACCAGCTGAATGTTCCACTCTATTGGAGCTACATGCGAAAGATCAACCATGGCTCGAAGCTGATCGATGCCCACCTTTTCATTCGGCAAGGGACTTTGTTGCCAGGTCACGAAAAAGGAATCTTTGAGACCCACTACAGTTTTTGGCAGTACTATTTCCGACGCATGCGCAAAAGTATCCGACGCCTGGTCAAATTATGTATCACTAATTCAAGTTTCTCAACTAGCTAGTTGTGTCAAATGATCATCCTGGAGCACTGTTGTACAAACTATGTCCTACTCTAGCAGATGGTCAAGTCTGTGACTCAGGCAATAGTGTTAAGATAAAATGTGTATTAACTTGAATTAGGAACACGTGATAAATAAAGCTGCAAAATGTAGTTGGATTTGTGTGCATGCTGTCATAGTCTCTGCCTGATCACATCTACTTCCGAGTATTGGAGCACAAGTTTGGCAAATGAGTATCCTAGGAGAGTCGTAGAACCAGAAAGTGAAGCTGGTGAAGAGGTAGGTTTCAATTTGCTCCCTCTATGCACTTATCACTCCCTGTGCCACTGTCCACGAGCGCTTCAAGCTCTCCTACGACCATGAAACAATTGACCATATAGAGGAGGGGTGCTCTGCAACACCATCCTTACTGAAGCCATTAAACGAATCCCGAATGATGTTTTCACGCGTCCAGGGTTCCAACAGCGCTCTTCAGCACATATGTCTTACATCTACAAGCTGATATGATGGTTATACTGTGTACTCTTGAGTGAAAATCACATGTGCTTTCAACAATGTGTTAGTTTTCTCTATTAAATGCTGTTATTGTGGTGGTAGTATACACTTGTCTAGATGCTACGGTATTTCTATGTGAGTGATGAAATAAACGCTATTATAAGATGTAATGTTCAGGTCAGGAGAGCCACAGAGAATTGAGACTCCACTTGAGCAGCTGACGAGGCAGTATTTCACACCTATGCCTCAACCCCAAGCTTTGGGTGTTAAGGCTGAATTGGCACCTTTCAGGGAAGGACAGGGCGATGTTCAATGCTCAGTCAAGAGAGAAGTGCCCAAGAGCATCACGAATGGCAATCACTTTGCAAATCCACCTGTGTTCAAAGTACAGAAAAGGAATCCATTTCATTCTTCGTTGGTCTAACGCACATGATGATTGCCGTGGATTGATTCCCCGACAGGAGCCATGATTTATGTGTGTTGTGGGTGTACCCTGGCATTAGATATCAGAAGCTGTGTACAAAGCATGCACAAACAACCCAATGTAACCAGCAACACTTGCTGCGTCTTCCCTATCTTCCTGCTGTTCTGGAACTCTACGCAAGAAATCAAGAATAAGTCACTCATACTCATACTCGCAAATATATGCGAGCACAACATCACTCCATCTCTGCTATACCAAAGTATTGGGAGGTTAGCAAAGAATCTACATGAGCTAATGCATCTAGAACAAAATTATTTGTCTACTTCATATGTTACTGGAGTAGTACACTGGATGTCAAAGTCCTTCAATATGGTTCACATCGCAGGAGATTCTGTTCTTTGTGTCACACACAACAAGAACCTTATTGCGAGAGCTGAGGTTATAGGGCCTTACATTTGTGACAATGGCAAGGATAAAATATCGCAATGGCAAAGTACTTGAAGTCTTAGGTTCATTGTAGCTATTCGACCAACTACCAAACTCTGAGTGCTTATTGATCCCCGGGTGCTGACAGATGGTACCCCTACGTACTTTGCTTGCTAGGATTTCAGATTGGACTTTCGCTAATAATTATTTAAGGAAATTACCAGCTGTACATGTTGTTGCAATTGTAAGGTACACGTTACAGTGTAAATAAATAAAATGTCTTACAGTTCCCCCCATTGAGGGACTCCTTCATCAGGGATCTGGTAATGCATCGCATTGCCCAAATCTACTGTCCCTGGTCACCACCTTTGCAAATACCTCAAATATTCTCTCTGATTGAATTTATTTGGGCTGAACTACCAGGTAAATCCCCTGTTTAGAGGTTCAGATACATTACCAAGTGGTGGTTCTTGCAGACGTCTGCTTTTCTGGTCATGATTTGTAAGGTCATGCTGTCCTTGAGCCACAAGGATACAATTCATTCAGCTGAGAGCCTTCTTTTCAACTCAAAGAGAACGGTTGTTGGATGAATTTGAAACATTATCAGCAACCTGGAACAACACAGTGTAAAGCAAGTTGTTGCTTACACACAAATCATATCTCAACATCCCTTTTCTTGTCATCTAGGTTTCGTGTTGATAGCATCTGAATCCTTTGCACTTGCTACTGATTATAAAGCAGTTGGCACGGTACGCTTGCTATGATCTAGTTGTGTAGAAAAAAAGACTTGAGACTGCGGCCATGGCTCGCATGCACCGTAGCAAAAGCAGCACAGGATTCAGGTTGTCTCGCAGGAGTAATTGTTTTCTCGCGTGTAGCAGTTCGTTGGTGGCACATGGAGTAAAACGTGCAGAAAGTGAAAGCGCGAATTTACTCCACTGATTAACTGTCTCCGAAGGACCATTCTTTTTATGCAGTGCTGTACCTGAGCGTTGATGGCGGACAAGAGCACGTGCGTTTAAATAGGCGATCGTTGCGGTCGCCTGGAGAATCATGCAGCACCTTACGTAGCTACGATGAATCACATGCAACTTGAAAGTGAAAGCCGTTGAGTGTCTTAAATCTATGATAAGAAAGTTGAGGTTAGAACGGATTAACAGTAATGTGTACCTGAAGACGAAGTTCTCGTAATTTGAGCGGAACTAAATATCACCCTGTAGCACGACGATGTGTCCAAAGTATGCCATAGCAGTCTAAGCGTAGTTTCCCTCCAGAACTTAAAGGTAGTCTGGAGGCAAAGAGCAGGCAACATGAGCTGTTGGTTGCTCTCTTATTTTTCAACGAAGACGAATATTGATAGGAAGCTCATCCATTCAACATTCAACCGATCACAACACAGTCAAAGAGAGCAAAGAATTCATTTGAAACCTAGAGTGCTGAGTGTAGGATGCTGTGCATTCAAAGGCACTCAGACACCTGAAGTTCAAGGGGACATTCCCGCAGGACGTCTTCTCGCGCTTTTCTGTGTAGCATTTTTGTGGTCAACATATGGTCCTATTCTGAGATACGTCTACACAGGACCAGGTAAGTACTAGTTGATGCCAAGAAATGCTTCATGAAAATACAGTATCCAACAAGTATGCCAGAATAATGGTTCGAATGCTGAGAATACTTGAGCATTCAAGTCGCATCAGTCACCAGTCCGGTGACTTTCATGTAGGCGCCCCTGACCCAACCGTACTGGCTGCAATGAAAGCAACGATGACAGCAGCCGCTCTGGCAGTAACGGCGCAGGCAAGTCATGTACTTAGCTCAGGGGGAAAACCCCGGGAACAAGCCATCACTTCGTCAACTGATGTTTCTGAGGGGAGTATCTTCAAAAAGTTCCTTGGTCGCCGTACGAGGAGTCTTACCAGTGCTAGTTTCGAACTTGGCGTCATTGGGGCGGGAGGTGCTGAGATCTTCCCATTTTCAAAATGTAGTTTTACCGCCGTTTGGAAGCTTTGTTCATGTATCAATAAGTTCGCATTTTACAATCGGCAGAGTCAAGGTCACGACACACATGAAGAACAACACTTTGCCATGCATTGTAAAGTTCGGCCAGGTGTATCGTGAAGCACTGTCAAATTCAACGAGGCCATTGTCACCATGCTTCGCGATAATCCATGTTCATGAATTGTTGGTGCACATACCGGACACTTTTGCTTGTAGGTGCGCTATTGCACACTTGGGGTCTAAGTGAAATTCCAGCCACAACTGCTGCTTTTCTTGTTCAAGCGACAACGGTCATCACCCCGTCTCTATCTTTCATATGTGGAGATAATGTGTCTCCAAGGACATGGGCAACGGTAGGCGTCGCAGCCACAGGGACTGTGCTTGTGACATTTGACGGTGTTCTACAGTCGTCCGCTCTGAGCACAAGCGCATGGAGTGACGCATCATTGCTGGGGCGACTCGCCGTTTTAGCAGCGGCAATATGTTACTCTGTGTCCACTTTCAGGCTTTCTAAGCTATCACCGGGTACGTAGGCATGAACTTCAAAATTATTACCAGCGTCAATCTGAGGCACTGGAAATCCACACAAATACCGAGATTGATAGCAGAGCACTAAGTGGTATATACATTCTTTTATCTTTACGGAGAATTACGTGTATCAGTGTAGATGCAAGCTCAGGTCCTTTTCGGAAGTGCCCATAGGTCCATTTTCTTACGTGCCAACGTCAAACGCGATTAACAGACTGTGCGTTGAGAAAAATATATTAAAAATGCTAGTTTATAAATTTTGTTTTTCGGGTGGTGCTCTCCGCTTGAGCTGGCAGCATGCGCTTCCACGGGGTTAAATCATCGTACAGTAGTACTTATGCTCGTCCTACGCACTGATTTTATACAGCGTCACTCTCAGTTTGGAGCGTCCTGCAAAACGACAGACTAAGGCATTCCACAATTGTAAAAACTGGTGCACACAAGATCGCTGACGTCTCTGCTCGAACTAGCTGATCCTTGCGCTCGTCGTACTACTTGCCAGTTTGCTCTTACCCCCCGACAATGTGTCAATTGTTCTGGGTAATCTTCTCCTCCCTTTTGGCGTGCGCTATGTTCATGTGTCCTGAGCGTCCTTCGTCATGGCTTGCTGGAGAGAGGTCACTTACCGCTCTGCAAACTGGCTGTTCAGGGGCCACCTAGACCACCTGATTCCTATCAAATTCGTCTTCTTTCATTCTATATGCGCGTCGAGTAGTTCAGTTATTTTGTTTGCATTCTCCCTATCCTCTGTCCGTTTGCCCTTCCTTCTCTGATCTATCTCGCTTCTGGGACAAGTGTGCCACACTAAACCAAATTGCACATTTATCATGATTGAGTTTGTGGCGTATTTGAAACCGTGCTGACACAATCAGCTGTTCATACTATCCAAGTCGCCACAGAAGCCTCGTGTTGACTCGGTGCAGATTCAGGTCCAAGAAGCAGCAAACTGTACACAAGGGCAAAGCAGATATATTTGAATACCTAGAAAGGGGGTTGTTCGCGATTCGGGAGCCAATTTGCAGTGCTTGTTGTTTAAACAACATCGACACCTCAGAATTGCGTACAGCATCACCCAAGGTACTCGCACAAACAGGAATAAAATAACTTGAGACTGGAATTAAAACCTCGGAATGTCATCCGCTGCTCACCTTCACCGAGTGGCGAGCCCCAGTATCGACATGCCAGCCTATGATGAAGATCTCTCGGCACTCTCACATCTTATACTTGACGACTTGTTCAAATCACAATGATAATAAACCAACCAAAAATCCCGTGGTGTAGTAAGTCAGAAACAACAGAAACCCGGCTCGAACCATTGCTCATATATTGCCAGAAACAGAGCTAGATCCTGGGATTCGGGGTGAATTTCCAATGAGAGTACATTCCATGGGAGTGTATTCTACGGGCGTATGTTCAAAGGAATAGTTATAAGTCGTGGCGGGAAACCTGCCGGTTTCCAGCAGTGACCACGGTGGTGGGTGCTTGTGCGATTACGACCAATAGCTAAGATAACTGGCCCTCAGCCTTACTCCGCAGATCAATTTGTTACTTACGATATGTTGTTTTTACCATGTTGAGTTCATTTCAAAACACAAAAGCAGTGCTCTTGCGAGCTCGACCTTGTAAGTTAATAAGACACGTGGTACTAATGGTTGAAACGTCTAGGCCTAATATAGCAGTCCGTCTTGCTCAAGGTATTAAGCAGCGTTCATCTTCCATATAGGTTTTCAATCTGTCATTCTTTAGAAGCAGTTGTCAGACATACGGCGAAGTTGCCGCTCTTAATCCATGGCCAACAAACGTCAGACTGCCTTGACCACTTCCAAGAACACCCGCTTGGTATAACATCCCTTTCTTGTTGTAGAGACTTGAAGGGAACATAGAGGTTTTTGCTCACACATTGACCGCTAAGAAGTTGACCTTGATGAAATTGCAAAGTTGGTCAAGCGGTAGCGCGTAACATCCAACAGTAAGGAAGCTCGGTAAGAAAGCAGATCGTCAAATTATGGAACGAAAGCTGCCCATTGCTGCATTCGGTGTGCACGTGCGTACTTAATAGTATGTAGTCGGCATCTCGTTTCTGGAGAATTTAGTTGTTGCCAACCGCTCGCAGTGTTCCTGACGCAGGGCGAGCTGCACTGCAATGGTTCCACATGTTCGTCTCTTTCGTGCACGCTAATGCCTTGATAAGAGAACTTATCATTGAATTATCACTTGCATGGTCTCTTACGCATGAGGAGCCGCTGTAACAAATAACTGAACACCAGGCTTGTCCTAGATACTTGCGGGCGCCAATCTGCCAGCCCAATAAGCTGAATTAGAACGCCAATACTTATGATATTACCCAATTCAACCCGCTTGCGTGGCAATTGCCCTGCAAGGTACGCTTAACATGTCTTTTCCTGAAGGTTGGTAGGTCATGAGCAAATTGCATGACCCACAAAGATCTAAACTATCAAATGCTTGTTTCATATTTTCCTGCATATCTTCACTGTTTATACTATCCAGAATAACTGAGATGTTTGCAAATGCTGGTTCCTGTGATTAGATCTAGAACTGGTAAGTTGACACTTTGGTTTGATAGGTGAGAAAGTAGTGTCCCAAAGATCGATTGATTTTGCTCCAAAAAACGACTAAAACTGCGCGCATGGTAGCACCAGTAATAGAACAGATGTAAAGTGATAATTTTGGATCAATAGGTTGGAGCACAGAGAAGGTTAAAGCGTTCAATTTACGCCCCAAAGTATGAACCTTCCGTGACAGACTTTCCAATTTACACATCAAAGGATAGTCTGTTCTCAGCCAGAGCGACACTCAACCCAAGAAGACTAGTTTTGTTCAGCTGTGTGTAAAGTGGAATGCGCAGATTCTGCGTGAAACATGCCAAACTCGGAAAAGTACGGGAAAAATCCTATCAATGCATAGGTTTTCTAAACTAGCACGGCACCAGAGGCCGCCTGCAACTGAAAATGAACAAACAATAAAATTCAGCTTGCACTTGGAGTTGACTTAGTCACGTGAACAATGATCTATTTGGTACATTCCCATTCCCGCGTACCGGTCGATGTAAACAACAAACAATAAAATAATTTTTATTCACTCGCATACGTACAATGACATTCGCCGCACAAGTGACAGACATTCCTTCAAGTTTGTACGGCAACTGTTGCAGTGCGTTACTCGACTCATTGTTCGGATTCATCTTATACTGCTCTCCGTCCAATTCAAAACACTTTCAGCAGTATCACAACATACACAGGAAATGTTTCCACACGCAGCACGTCATCTTGCCCATTCTGGAAGAGCGAACACCGTCGATCTCACTGGTGCAGGCTTCAGTACGGTCAACCTCGCAGCAGGTAAAACGGCCGCTATATCGGCAGTGCTAGTGCTCACTGCAGTCCCGCAGCTAGTCTCTACAGCTCAGACTTCCCCTAGCATTCCGACAGCGCTTGCTGCCCTCTGGCCGGACATCACCGTGCCCGGAGCTGCGTGCGTCGTCTTCGTTGCCCTCGGCCCTGGCGCACTGTCATCATTCTTGCAAGCGTACGGCCAAAAAAACGTCCCCGCTCCCGTAGCACAGGTGCGTCGACGAAGAGCCCGGGAGGTTAGTTCAGCTGAGATGAGGGCTGTGTATGCCAACATGTAGACATTACTGAATTTAATACCCCACAGGGTGAACCTGTGCCAATCCATAGGGACAGCACTAAGACCTAGGAATTAAGCTGAACCAAGCAGATCGATACTATCACCATACAAAGAATCACAACGGGGATAATCGGAGATCAGACTATCCCTGGATACTGATGTTAATAGGCTATCCAGGCATCACTCAAGTGGCAATTCGAACCATAGTACCATGCGCAAGCTCAGCAGTTGTTCAACCATGCGTATTGAAGAAAAGCGGTATATGTCCGTGTGAAGGTCACATAATTTGGAGCAAGCTTTGTGTAGCTGATTGAGCAGTCTCGTCATATACACTCTTGCTGTCACACAAGTTATGCTACCTTCTGTATGGTTGAAACCATGGGGTTGTATTGGGGATAATGTTGGCAATATTCAGAACATGTTAGTTTGTAAAACTGCACCTCCATAGGGCATTGCATGCAACTCAAGTTGGAAGCATGATGGCGCAGGTGATCTACTCTGGAATACCGCTCTGGTCAGGTGTGATTGCTTTTGTGTTCCTTGGAGAGCAGCCTTTTGGGACCCTAGGTTGGTGTGGTGCAGCACTTATCACTGCTGCAGGAATTGTTGCAGCTACATCTCAGAGATAGAACAGACACAGTGGCTATGCTCCTTAGAGAGCTAGTAGGAGACACCATAGCTCTGCGAACTGCTTAAGCTGCTTTCTGTTGTAATTGGTAACATGTTTCTGTATGGACTACTCTGGAACTAGACATGACTTTGCAAAGTTGAATAGTCTCCCTGGCAAGATTTTGTCACATTACGTTAATGTATGGAGCGTTTAAACATGTTAAGCAAAGTAAGCAGAATTCTACAGCAGGAGAGTGTAAATTGTTTTTGTCGACTAGCTCAAGTATCCCCAACGCAAGGTGACAAGAACATTGTGAGTAGTATCGCAGGAGAAGGATGTGAGATTCAAAGTTTTCAGATTGATTTGTAGGGACAATGTGTCGTTCATCATCGGCGAAACATTTACACGTTTCAAGTTGAATCAATAGTACGAGTGTGTAGAAATTGGCCTGTGCTGCAAGGGTCATTTCAATGCCTTCATCACTGTCAGATGTACAATAACTGCGCGTATCAGCTTCAGCAGCTGGAGTGAACCAAATCTGGCAGGTGTAGGCATGACAAAATACAGATAGGGCCACTCTGGGTGCCGCGGTAGGGTAGGGATATAATACCAACGTTATTCCCAATACTCCTTCCGAAGCCGTACGGATGTGAGATTAGGCACCAAGAGTGCGCGTATACTCGATGTCAACTTGTCGGGACGTCCATGAATTGGTGGACGAGTTCGAAAGCAGCAGTATCTCAGACCTTGTGCCAGTGCGCTAGTCATAGACACTATTTCCAAGTGGCACTGCACTGCTTCGCGAGATTGAACCACAAAAGATGGATTCAGGCATATACGAAGTATAGGACGGTGAGCAGTGGTTCCCGTGGTGTCGAAATCCCTGAATAGCAGACTATGCTAGCTTGAAGAATTGCATGTACCCGCCGGACCACGAGAAATGGAGTTGTAACCTTTATTCTCGTTCACTGTCACTTCGTAACCCATGGTTAGGGAGATCGAGCGGTAAGAACATACAGCTTGTCACGGAACTAAGCTCGGCTCTGAGCAAAGTAGTCTATCTCGAGCTCGGCCAGTTGTGAAAGTCTAACTCAAAACCAGTTCACATCAGGATAAAGGCGACGTGTCTAAGTCTGTACTGCTCAGCAGCATCTGGTGTTCATTGCGTATACTAGATAGCAGTGCTACAATTAAACGAATGACAGCAGATTGTTTTCTACTACTTTAATTCTACCAGGTTAGCGAAAAGAACTAAATGGATAACCGTACTGTCAGTTAAGCTTACAACCCAGGGTACTGTGGTGCCTATTGCCACAGCGAGCAGTGGGAGCACACATGGAGTGTACAGAGAAGTGTAAGGTGAGAGGGGCTGTATTAGTAGCGCTTGTAACAGATGTCGATGACGAAATTGTTTTTGTGGGCGAGCTCTTACCAGCGTACACTGTACGCTGATCTTCTTTGTGCATCTAGTCACTTCTGGACCTTTCCTGACCTATCTAGCGGAAACCTTCCGCTGTGCACGAGCGTCCACACCCCACAACTCAGGAACTAGTACTACAGGCATTTGGTCGCAAATACGAATTAAATAATATCGTGAAATTGCGTTCATAAAAAAAAGTGACGCTCACAACAGCTGACAATCATTCATAGTACCCAAGCTGTTGGGAACAATCATAAACACAAGAGGGTAAGTAAGCGCGCCTTCAACGTGACAGCGCTCTTGAGACTAGTAAATCAGACTCGTAAAAATATTCGCCTGCACTATATAATATGAGCGCGCTTTCAAGCTTTGAGTTGAGCCAGCGAGCTAGTCGGTTTGAGCAGCATGCAAAACAACAACTGCGAGCAGAACAGCGGAAGTTAGAGAAGGAACGAATTCTGAAGGAGAGGGCAAAAGCCAGAAGAGAAGCTCACGAAGCAGCACTGCTTGAGCTCCGCAGATATCAAGAGGAGCAGGCAGAAAAGGTGCTTAATCGCTGGCATCGTGTCATCACCCGAATTCACTTTCTTAGCTGATGCTGCCAAAATCGTGTGATATGAGCATGCTCCCAGGTTTGCTCACTTTGAGAAGAATAAAAGATGAATTCTTGCAATTATGTCTGGTGATATCAAAGGGGATTGGTATGAATTGAAAAAAATACATACGACTAATTGTTTTCAGGATGAAGTGCACCGCGGGTATAGATGTCAACAGTTTCATATCTTTCGTCTTTTGCATACAACGCAAGTTGTTGGACCTCAGATATGTAGCATAACATACGTAGTACCGCATAAAGAAGGTTAAGGCTGAGTGTTTGACGCCCGGTGCTCGGAAGTTGAACAGAAGAAATTAGTCACACGAGCTTTGATTCTCCTACCTGTACCAATTATAATCTAGGACGCCCAATAAAAGCGGAAACGTATTCTCAACCCATCATTCCTGCACAAATGAAAAAGCCAGGTACTACACATGCTCGCATTCGTCAACATCAGCTGCTGACTTTCATATACAGGCAGAATTGCAACGTCAAGCAGACTTAGAGCACAACAAAGGCATCGCAATTTCTGGAACACTAGCTGCTGTCCCTCTCTCCCTCGCCGTTGCCGAGGCCAAAGGAGTCAGGAGACACGCTGATAAGATCATTCTTCCTGCCAGCATGAGTGGGGAACTCATGAAGCAAAGAGCTTTCGAGCACGGTCAGTCATTTTGGAGGATTTCAGCCCCAGGCGGACGCGCTACGGTAGCTGCAGCTCTAGAATTTACTGCACCTGAAGGGGTTGTCATGCTGCCCCCAAAGGTTGTAAGCAGTTTGTGGGGGTTAGAGGTATGTACCTGCTCTAACGGGGCGTGTGCGACTACTGTGGCTGTGTGGATCAATGTTTGATCTACGCATGGAGTATCATGAACTTCTTAATAATGCTACTTGATATTCTGCTTTGAAAACTTTGCACCTTTCCATGGAAGCCTCGTAGCTCGTGCGTTAGACAACAGATGGTTTGAATGAAACAGCAGGCCACACCCTGTCTCACAAGGTGAGTACGTAGCACACATTGGATTTGAAGTATGGGATTATGGCCCGGAATAGTTTCATGTTTATTTCTATGTTCAGAAAGAAGCGTCCACGTTTTCGCATGGAGGCAGAATGCACCTGTGATTCCCGGACATGATACGCCACCAGAGGGAGAGACACTCCGAACGCGGTAAAGCGAAAATCATTGTGTTGTGTGTTCATCATACTTGATTTATTTGAAAAATCCGGAAGCAGGTAGAATGAGTTGGTGATTATTGAAACATCATAAGCCTATCGCCGATTACCATACCATCTTACTGAATACTTTGATGATGATCAGGGGGAAGCCAAAGGAGAGGTCAGAGTCGAGTACTATCGCGTGGATCCGGGGACGTTCGTGGCGTTTACTCCCCAGAGCGAAGGCTTTCAAGCCACCCTGAAACATAATGATGTCAACATAGAAGAATTGCTACAATCTACTCTCATGAATCACACATCTCTTTCAGAGGGTGACTGGCTATCCGTGTGTCTCCCTACCTCCGGTTCTGAGGGCGATGATGACGGCACCGAGTACTGGCTCCAGGCGTGCCCCGCTTTTACCGCGAATCCTGGTTCAGATGTCTTGTAATCAGTTGTCTTACATGCCGATTCTATTCTAGACATGTGAAGCATTCCGTCAATGAAGTGCAGGTTTGTGGCTTGAGGCCTACAAGCCACGTCAGCCTTGTTGACACTGAAATGGAAGCAGAAATTACTCCCAGCTCCGAATTCATGGCTCGGATTGCCGCCGAGCAAGCCGCTGCCAAAGCCGAAGCAGAACGACTCGCTGCTCTTGAAGCCGAGGTTGCACGCCGTCAAGCCGACGCAGCAAAGGTGTGCTGACGCTACAAAGCTATAATGTATCACCAAGACCAACAGCATGAGGGAGCATATCAAGTGTAGAATATGTCATCCTTAACAGGCCTTCTCAGAAGAAGGTTTGTTGTACGCGAGATGGTACCAACTTCTTAGATATAGCTAGAATGATTGTACAACCGACGCTCACCAGTCCCGCTAAGAGTTGAAGCCTACCACTGAAGCTGCTATAATAAGAAATGTGAATGAATACCTCTTCTTATCTAGATCCACGCCCTCCTGAGATGTGCGATGAACATGGGGGTTAGCGGGTGACTCGAACCTGTGTCGCGTATCTGGAATTCCATATGACTAGAGTCTGCATAATTAACTTCTGAATTCTCAAGTTCTCGAATTGAATAATCCAGAGTGGTCTTTCAAAACTCTTCGTGTTGTTATTTAATATTACATTGAAGTGGAAGAGTAGAGTACGCAGATTAAGTCCCATTGATGGTTTAATGCCTTTAAAGTTGGCAGGTAGAGTCTGATATTCATAGTGTCACACACACACAGGACAAAGCTCGTCTAGTTGTTGCTAGGGGGCTGAATGGGATATCTGATCTTGAGCCTATAAATTTTGCCTCAGTAATAGAGAGTGCAAGCTCAAGTTATAAGCAATGCATCTGATACTCTAGTACAGGCTAAGATACCACTGGGATTGGTGCTTCAAACTTGATTGCCTGGGGAAGCACAACAGCTATACGTTGTGACAACCAGGTTGTGAAACCACTTTTCGCAAGGGATTCACTGCCAGCTGCTATATCTTCTGGTTCAACTACTTCTACATCTGGGCCCCGTTGGAGTGTCATTTCTGCCAAAGGATTCAACCAGGGTAGATTCAAATTCAAGTACTCAAATTTTTGTCAAGCCGATTTGCTGGTGCAAGACCGTTTACTTTTTCTCTCGCAGTCATGGATACACTTACTGGAAGTTATCATTTTCCCTACAAACATAGAAACCCTGGTTTGGTTTATCGCGCGTAGTTATTACAATGTCTTGCGTTGTGTACTTGCTGGTGCAGACACTGGAGACTGTCAACGACAGCTTCTTTCAACTTCAAGTGTCATGAATTTTGGTAATACACTCTCTCTGTGCAGGCTGCCGCTGCTGATGCAGCTGAGAAGTTACGAGTGAGTACCGAGAGGCTGCAATTGGCGTCAGCGATTCCTCCCGAGCCTGACGCATCTTGTACCGCGCCTGTTCTCCAGGGATTGTTTCAACTACCAGATGGCTCTCGAAGGCGGCGCAAATTCCTGCTCTCGTCGGGGATCAGTGAAGTGTTCAATTTCGTTGAGAGCGTAGAAGCTGGAGGTTGTATGCCTGGGACTTACAGGCTTGTAACTAGATATCCCAGAAGGGTGATCAGCACTGATATGAAGTGTTCGCTCGCAGAAGCTGGGTTTTCAGCTGGACAGGAAGTTTTTGTGCTAGAATCGATAGCTTTGCTACCCGTTGCTGAGTCATAATTGTGACAGTGTTTATCCTCCAACTCTTTGGTGATCATGTGTTAGAAAGCATCAGTCATACACTGTAGCGTTCAGATTTGGTTGATTGTGCCGTACGCAATGCGTTGGGACACTGTGGCTCCGTCGTTTCGAGGTGGAGCTTCCATTGCTCCTGCGAGCAGCTGCGTGAGAGAGGCATTCGTCACCCATTCCTGCACAGACTCATCTATAAATGGCTATGGATGAAACCACGAATTGTATTCGCACTTGAATTGATGTGTATCCCTAATTGACTGTGCCAGATTGACTCATCTATTTAACTAAGTTGGCAAAGCTGGACTGTGATTGAAATATATACGGGAAGCTTGATACACCTCAACTGGTTCTCACTCGTTCACTGTATGCAGCGGGGTTTACAGGTCAGAGCCTCGTCCTTCCACATCCACGAACTTGGCTGAACATCGGCTGGTAATGACTCCCTTATCGAAAGTCATCAAACGTTCAAACTAATCAAGTCACTGCTATCTCGTAATGCTTCCTCAACATTGCTTGGACGGTCCTTGTTCCTGTATCTGTATGGTGTCGATGACAATAGCTGCGCCACTGGAGCGAGTATGAGTAGTAATGCATATCGATAGCGTGACATTAAGGTTACAGCGCAGGAAGGAAAATTGTTCAGGCAAAGAATTTGGGTATAATTAACAAACTGAGCAAATTGATCGAATGAAGGGGTGCCGACATCGTGCCCGCATCAAAACCACTCGAATTGGACAAGATGACGAGTGGACGACCTTTATTCGAAGATTGGGCACATGACTGTCTACGTTACTATGCACCTTGTGTTATCCTTGCAAAGAATTCAATCTTACCAAACTTGCGGCAAGGGCGACTCTATCATTTCTAAAGCAAAGGCTAATGACTGGCCAAGTTTGTGAAAGAACTAACGAATGCTGTGGCAGTGTAATGTCTTTGCTAGTTCAACTTGCTGGCGTTTCGTCAGATCCTAGTGTCGTATACCAATCATGGGAGCATGAACCCCCGTGGGCTCCGCCTCAGTTACATAATGTACACATCAGTTGCATTTAAGTGCCTAGTCAAATGTGCATGGAGGTTGAGGCAGTAACCCCCCTATGCGCTCGACCCCCCCACTTCGATGGATTAGTAGAGTCATTGGAGAGTTGGTTTTTTTTCGAAGGATTTTAAGGTCCCAAAGATTTAAGTTTTGACAGATAAAACTACTTATCTATCGCTAACTGCGACCAGCGTCTGTGCTACCACATTCGCCGATGACATACACGCTGTTAAAGTTGCTGTAA
>JAULKQ010005067.1:0-15004 GCA_032356285.1 Smithsoniella earleae | reverse complement strand
AGCACGACGTGGCATTGCATGTTGGGAAACTCCCTGTTGCCCCCAATGTAACTGTACAGCAGCTTCGCAAGTATGCACTTTCATGCACAGGCCACGGGGCGCGCATGGACCACCGCACCCGAATCGACATCATCGCACGATACCGATATGTGTGTTAAGGGGATCTACGCGGGCGGTCTGTCTTTCGGGTCCTTGCATCGGCCACAAAGCTGCAGGGCAAGGCATAACATGAGCCCAGCCACCAATCTGGATAAGTGTAGGAATTAAGTATTGATGGACAAGGTTGCCTTAGGTCCCCTTAGTCGCTAGATAACAACTCGCACTGTGCTGTCAAGGAAATCGATTGACAGTGTATTCAAAAATCCGCTGTGCAAAGAGCTACAACTGCAAAAGCTACAACTCACTCATGCCAAAGTGATCTGCAACTAGTTGAGCATCGGGGATTGGAGAGTTACCGTGCAGTCTTTAGTGTTCAATCGCTGCCACAGCTGTGAGCAAACACGACGTCTTCTCGGTCTAAAGGTCACGTCCTTCGACATTGACTTTGTTTAATACCAGAAAACGCACATCACTTAATGCTGCTCGGTTTTAGCTATCCCATAGGCATTGAGTCTTCATTGCGAGACTCTCGTGCTAGGGGCGAGGCTAAGCTATTGCTGTTTGCTACATCATGAAGGAGCTCTGACACAATAATTCGTGTTGAAATATACTGCAATATTAAGAGAGCCTTAGAATACACACAACATTGACTCAGTAGTCCGATACTGACGTTCAGCAAGTGACGGTACTGTGCACCTGAGTAGCTTGAGAATCTGAGACGGCTACTTGCCGTGCGAGTGGGAAAAACTTCTTTATGCCTCATTTCAGTGTTCAATTAAAGGTGGCTGCTGGTGCCGTGCTTGCTGGCTCAAAGGTTCTGTTTTCACAGGTACATGAACACCTATTGAAGCTCCTTGCCTGTTGTGTATACTGCGTTATACCAAGTACTCAGTATCAATGGCCCACCAGTTGTAATACAGGTAGTTTTTCGAGTCGAGTAACGAGGCCTTGCCAAGAGATTCGCATCGTGCCGATACCTATGGTGGCATGTTGGTACTACAAACCGTCCATTGGCAACATCAAACAGCGTATGGCAAGCCGGGTCTAAGAATCTTGATGACCAGCGAACATGCCGACTCCATTGAAGATTTTACCACAGCATCCCTACTAGCCTACCCTTGTGAGACCTGGCAAACTCAGAACAAAGTGCACAATTGTGTCTCAGCAGGATAGTGGGTGCTCGCCAAAGTCAAAGGAGAATAAAATCCATCCCTACCGTTTGTAACATTACTTTCTTGTGGACGAACGAAAAGAAGGGTTCAGTCTGCCATGAGATCATTGCATCACTGATACTCGTGCTGAGAGTGCATGTTTGCTACAATACCAGTAATTTGACACTTTTTGGGAGTACAACTGCTCTCATCTGGGTATCATCCCCGGAAATGAAATTCTAGGACACCACTGGGGCAACAGCAGAGTCCACTAAAGCCAACAAGCAGGCGTTATTACTGCATTGTCAGTTCTATCATTGCAATTATGTTGGTAAATCAAAATGTCGCCATGTTCGAGTCAAAAGACAGTGGCACGTAGTTTGAGCAATAATTTGCTGGCTCTTCAGCTTTGAATGTCTTGAAGCTGAGCACCGAACTTGACAGTTAGTCTAATGGCAACTCATGCGCGCATGAAAAATAAGAGCAAAGAAGTGCAGGGAGTCACTACAGTACTTCCTAAGTTAGGGAGGGGTTAGGGAGCGACACATCACGGTAGTGCGTCGCATTTATGAAGGCTTTCTGTGGCCAGAAGGCAATCCCCAAGAATTCCAATTAAGTACTGTGACAGCCCGTGATTGACGCAGCTTTATTCAATCAGGTTAGGTTCTTTGACACAGAATAAACACGTTAACGAAAGTTGCTCTTGGTTCGCCGACGCTTTGTATCCAGGGAAAGGAGCCCCAGGGTAGGTAATTGTTTTCTTTTTGTGTATCACCTCAGATGCTGACAATCCACGCAAAGCTGCAATAGTGCTTCACACTAGAGCTGTGCCACATGTGTACATTGGGGTAAGAGTGAGACCTTTCTTATGAGAGTGCCTGTGATAAATCCCCAAAAGTGCCCGCGCCTGAGGACACTTAGTTAAGTTAAAATCTCGTATTACCACAGTGCCATGCACTTTGCTGGGCGCTGGAAACTTCCTCTTACCAAGGACTCACCACAGCACCCGCTACCACCAAGTTTGGTTATTTTTGCGCTGCAGTCAATCCACTTATACTGCCGCAACACACAGATCCAGCTTTTTGGCATTCCTGGGTGAAAGTCAGCGCAGTGACGTCTTGGAGCATCTGGCAATGCACAGAGTATCAAGCCAACTTGTGGAAGCCTGGAATGATTTTTGGGTCAGCTGGTCAGTGGCACATTAACGTCAAATTAACGACCTGGATCCAAACATACTTCTGGCTAGCCATCCATTACGCATGACAGTGGATCCAAAGACCTCTAAAGAGGCCCTCAGGCCAGAGCCGTCACCTGAGCAGTGCTGAGTGAAACGCACCAGAGCAGACCAGCAGTAATACTCTTAGGCTACAGCTGAAAATGATCGAGCAAAACGTACCGGATGAGAAAACATTTTCTATTCTGGATGGTGTTATGATTGCTGGTACCTCGTTGCCATTGGATGGGGCACTACTGAGAGTTTTGTGCAGTTTTGACTTGATCAGAAAGTTCTAAATATCAGAAGATTCCAGGCATCTGTTTGTCCTCTACCATCCCCTTACGGTATACAAGCTCCATGCTCTCTACAGCTAGGCCAAACTATTTCGCACAGGCTCTGTCAACCATTGATGCAGGCCGTAAGAGCCCGCGCCCGGATTTTGAGTGCTTAACTGAAGTTGCCATTCACCTAGAGACATTCTCTTTAAATTACTTATTTGTAGTCACAGTTTAAAGACTGTGTGTGAGTCCACTGAAGCTGCTGTGACAGCAGTACAGACTGCTGGAGGGGCAGCCCAACACAGAGATGGTACGAAGGCACGGCAATATAGCAGGGGTGGTTTCCAGGGCTTCCAACTCATCCCCTTTTCGGTGGAGACGACTGGGGAAACCTGCGATGACTTTTCTGCGTGAGCAATCTGCATTCGCTGCCACCAGCGGACGATTCACAAAAGGCGTATTCCTCTTGAGTGCGCTCCAGGAATTGGCAGTGGCGTTAGTGAGGGCCAACAGGTGGTGTTCCGGATGGTCACTCAGGGTATTCAAGAGCAGCTGGTATTACACTGCAACCAGGAGCCTTTACCCCATATGTCGATGAGCAGTGATTCCTAGGACCTGTGTCTTACATGTGAATACTGATTTTAGAATGGTGTGTGTTGATTAGTATATGAATTATCGTTTCAGTTGTGTTCCTCTGTAAAAAGAGCCCACTGAAGGCAACACTTGACATTGAAAACCAAATAATCTTGAAGCAACGAAGCCTGAACGGGTTTGGCTCTGCTCTGATTGTTCGTAGTTATAATTGATTACCAGTGCGATGCCTGGGAATAAATTTGTATTCCACATCGACCCCTGTATCATCTGCAGCTATACATGTTCAATGTAAAGGCATAGTAATTATGTAGGACTGAGTAAGGCAGCAGTTTCTCTTGCCTCGGTACTCGCTGAGCTAGAAGCAGAATTGAATTCAAACTGAGGATTAGGGTTGCAGTTACTTTGTGGCAGTGTGTGCATGAGCGCATGCAAGTGAATTATTACGTGTTGCTCTATATCACGATTGAATCCTCGTGTACGTTCACAATTTGTAATCAACAGTCAGAGCTTGTGTGTAGGTGCTAAGTGATTTGCTAAAGCCTGCCTTCATTCCCTTGCCTGGAATCTGTGAAGCCTCGCAAGTTGGAATGAAGCATCCATGGAGTGATTCAGGAGTACACAAACTGAAGATATTCTCAATGCTAGTGATGTCACAAATTTGTAGTATCTAAATGTACCAAGTGCTTATTATCATGCACAGAGACTGTGCGATTGGAAACATGTGGCTAGTCCCAATTTGGAGGGTGCTACCTGCTGCCATTATCATGGTGTACATACTACCAGCACTAGTGCTGGCAGCACTGCTCTTCTCACAATTGTCACACTTGCCAAAAATGAGCTACATACACATTCCACCACTTCACTATTTGTGACTGGTTTCTCACAGTCTACCATTGAAAGAAACTGAGTTTATGTACATATTTATAGCTGCTAACCTGGATAGTACTAGTCCCATGGATGATCCACTACACCTGAGACTCAAGATTGCTTTGCTCTGCCATACCATGACATACAAAATTATTATGTACATGACAAGTTCAAACGATGTGCTGTATTACAAAAGGATAGCACTAGAAGCTTATGTTGCATACGAAGTACTGACAAAGCTTTGGATACTTCTTCCTGTGCTCTCGCACCGTGATACTTAGATCTGCTCTTTAGGGGCCTGGTACCTCTCAACTCTACTTAGTTCTAATTGGATGCCTTGGAATCTGGAAGGTCCAAAGCATTTGCAATCAGGAATGATCCATCATAACAGTCCGGCACCAAATATTACAACTTGAAGTATTACCCATTGTAAGCTTGAGACAGGACCATGTGAGGATTGAGTTACATATAGTAGTATTTTTTCAGCCCTTGAAATTCTCAGCCTTTGCGGTCATATCAGCGGGCGCCTCTGTACTTAATTTAAAGTTAGCTGCCTGTACGGGCGAGGCCTCGCGAAGTTGTTCTACAGGCTCTCGGCGTCTACCTGGGGTACAAACTCGACAATGCAATACTTTACCTCCAGAATAAACCTTGAATAGTGTTCGTGCGTGTTAGGAATGGAAAAGCGCCAAATCCGTACTGGATTTAATTGATTGTTGACCTCTGACATGTCGTACATATATAGTGGTTCGCGGTGTCATGACTTATCATTCAACAATGCGGAATTCAACAATTCAACAATCCTGCTTCGTTTAAAGAGACCCCAGCCGTTCATTTGCACGAATTTCCGATGTCTTCGACAATTGGACAGGCTCCAAATCAAACCTCTGAAACAGCTGAGAGTACTAGCTACGGAACGTTGAAATTTAGACGACCTGAGGACGCGAACATGTATCGGTGCGACACGTCTAGCTAACTTGACGAAGACTGTAAGGATTCCCTTTGGTCTCCGTTATCACAGACCATGGATCCGCCGCAATGCCAACGAGTTTGACGCAACTTCTAGACTAGGAGGTTTGGAGCTGGGCTGCTTTCTTGGAAATACAATCCTCACTTTTTCCGCCTGACGTGTGTCATGGACCAGTCACAGATGTTGATGTGCACTGGTACTTTAGAGTGGTGTGGACCTCATGCAGTGTGGATAGGGTGCACGAGGCAATCCAGGGAGAACTTACACGCTGACAAGCACGTAAGGAGTTGACAGCAGATCCACCAACATCGATGGCCAGGCTACTGTGTATCAAGTGTTGCACAATACTAGACGTACCGATCCTTCTACTTGATTGTATCACAAAGAATACGGAGAGATTACCCACGTATGATACCTTCAAATTCTCAGTTCCAGCAAGGGTGCGTGCCTGCTAGCGAGGGAGGCCCACAACACTCGGCAACACTCTCAACTCGGTGCACGCCCCGCGACGGGAAACTATGATACCGGAATTGAGGGGTAGGTGTACAACATAAAGAAGGCATCTTAATTTGCACACGAAGCAGACAATGAAACCCTTTGCCACATGCTCAAGGAGCCACCATGTATGCTTCGGTGTTGAAGGTTGCATAAGCGTCGAATTTGCTCGGTTTGAATTGACTATTAATATTCAATGGTTGCGCACACACTGGCAGATGGTTGCTACATTTACCTTACAGAGCCTCCCGCTACAGTGAGTCTCTTTCCTTCGTACGATGGCAAGCATTCACCAGTGACCTGAAACTTATGTTCTGGCTCTAGTTTACACTGGCACCTTCACGCTGGGGCCATGACGGGCCGAGCTTGGGCGAACCTTGTGTGCAGCGTTCGCACGACTAGCGCATTGAACGAGCGATGAACCAGTAAGATACCAATACTTAAGGGTGGATAAGCGACCCTTTGGAATGTAGTGATTATGATCTTCTACCATTGCGTATTTAGTGGCTCATGGCTGGTACAGTGCCTTACAGCACTCGGAAACGCTGGCAACGAAGATTGCGCAGAGTTGTCGCATGCGAAGAGAACGTTTCGTGATTACGTCTCGCTGTTCGGTTTTCAATTATCCGTCAAACCAGGTACTGGCTTTGTGCTGGACAACCCTGAATGTTTGTGGATCGCGGGCATTTTCTCATGTAGCACGGGGGAGGGGGGGCCTATGACCGACAAGACACGTGTGCGTGTGCTGGGAGTACGCAGTGCGCACTTCTAGCGCATGTCGAACTCCAATCGAGTTTGCATGAGAGTTGTTATGATGAACCTTATGATGAACCAAAGTTTGAACTGCTAAGTCTGGTGCGGTTTGAGTAACAGCGGCAAACTTTCAGAGCATCAACGTTTTTCTGCACTGTTAAGGCTTACTGTTCTTGGCTTCTCCTCTCTCATTTATCATTATACAGGGAATCTAACATCCGTTGTGTTACTGCAACACACAGTCTCACTAAACTTACAATGGCAAGCGGCAACGCTCCACAAACTTGCCTGTGGGCAGTATTTCTTCTGATCTTGGGAGGACTATGTTCAGCCAAGTTCTATGACGACACTTCTGCTGACTTGACTGTACTGCAGCCAGCTGGAGTATTCAACCGTACGCTTAAGTACCGTTTAGGAAGATACGGTGCAGTTTTTTACGGGAAGTCTTTCAACAAGTGCGTTATAATCTTCGTTCGAGTTCTACACTCTACATTTGCTGGGACTGCGCTGATAGTCCAAGGCATTTCACATCTGCATAGACATTTAACAAGTACTGGAATAATTCAAGCATAATATAAGTGTTCTATTAGCATTCCTTGAACGAAGATTGACTATTTGATAAGCACACTGCAACTACAGCGAGGGCACATCATTCTAGGGTGCTGCTGATGTACAGTTGCTGTTGAAGTACAGTTGAATTTATGTGTAACGCCTCCGCGAACGTAATGTAATGTGCTAAGGCCGTAACCTTCGCACTCGGCTGTCGGTTCGGGGCTTTAAATTTATTTCTACTCCATCCCTTCTATGTCGAGTGAATCTTCTCCTTGCTCACGTCTACGTAACAGAGCATTTTGTATTGCTCTACACAGTACATGTTGCTGCAACACAACTCTCCAACTTGTTATTTAAACTCTGCTACCAGCGTACGAGCTATTGGCGGTGCACCTCCGCAGGGTGTACCGAGCTCTCCTGTGATGTTATTCGTATTTCGTTATATCTGTGAACAGTACCAGTTGTAATTGTAGCGTACGACTGGTGACCTTCGCGGACAAGTGTCAGTGCGGAGCCTACCCTTGTTCAACTGGCTGTGGAGATTACAGCTTAGCCCCGCCCGAGTGTCAGCCCGAGGTTATTAATTCCACAACTGCAACCGAACAAATTACTATGTTCGTTGCACACGAAATGGGCACGATTGATAAGTACTGCAAACGCTCGGAGAGAGCCATTAATGCCGCGAATGCAAAGGCAGATTCCCTGTTAATCATAGGAGCTCCAGGTGCGCAGTTCAAGCTCTCTTCCGCCCTGCTCTACGCCACAGAGAAGACAGCATTTACTGTGTAAGTGCACACATCCCTGGTTTGTGACCGGAAACCATTTCGCTCGAAGCACTTGGCCAAAATAGTACATTGTCGACAGTAGGCATTATCATCTACACAGTGACTACATGACTGGAAATTCATTACATTTCTTCAAGTTCCCATTTCGCGAGCTTTCAATTCTAATTTCGTTTCGTGCTAATGGCAGTGAGCGCACGCCCAAATAGAGCACTAGTTTTTGAAACATGGAAGCGTGCAAGGTTCACAATGATTTGCATTAAGGGCCTCTTTTCAGTAAGACAGATATGATAGCGCTATTCACTGACAGTTTTTCAAGACACTAACACTGTCTGGTTCCTGAAGGTTTGAACATGCTCCTGGGTGTTTCTCAAAGTTTACAAGGTATTGTTTCTTTGTAGACGATGAGAGAACAAGTTATAGCTGGTTCCTGTTATAAATGTTGCATGGTAGAAAAGTGAAATTCTCCATCTGCCCCTGGTATCTACTCATGCAAGTTATTTACTACCTGATAGTATGTCATGACAAATTATACTAGTCTTGCTCAGGTCAACATAACTTGTAACACTGTTATTTCAAACATGGGGACATGTTAATAACAATACAACTATTGCTTCGGCAAGATCAGTTCGAATATTGTAGACAGAATACAACCACTCCGCCAGGATTACAATGAACGGAAGGGATCTTTGACATTTTTTGTCTATGGACCATTCCACAATTGTCCATAATAGAGCGTTATTTCCTCTGTGGGTGAACACAAGGTTCAGTAGTTGACAGATAGCCCCAAGGTTGTTGACAGCTAGTTGTGTGCATACATCTCCTTGATAAAAGACCTCCCAGACCTCTTTTATAGTGCGTGAGATTTCTTTTTTTTTTCCTTTGTAATTGCGAGTCATTGCAAAAGCGAAGCACTAGTGTTCCCAGTGATAAATTGTGCTAGTGACGCTGCAATCACGATAGATATGCTATTTCTGGAAGAACAGGTAATGTGTGAAGGAATCAGTGTTGCTCGAGGTACTCTAGTTGAGCCTTGTCGGCTGTTGATGTTTGTGTCATCAAAAAATGCAATCGCAAGTCATGTAGGGCACATCATTCCAGTATGTAAATAAACGATATTCTTGTTACAAGATGGTGTTCATTTAGAGGAATGAGTGTTCTTTTACGTCGTGACCAAGAATTGTCAACCTTGAATGCGCTCAGTCCAGCAGCTTCAAAAAGATCAGATTGATTTCAAAATATTTCTATACAATGCTTCGTGGCATTTGTCTTACGAGCAGTCGTGCCCCTCTCTATGTGTGCAAGCCATCTTTTTGATATGCAGGAAGATTGCAGCGCTCCTCACCCACAGTCAGCAACTTGTCGTTGAGAGTAAGATCACCCAGAATGAATTAAATGTGCAAAATTTATAGCTTTCAACTGAGGCACAAGGCGCTGGTCCGTTGCTGTATGTTGAATTAATCGGCTTTCATATTTGCTGGGGCAGTGAACAAATCTGCTTCTTATGGAAGCATATGCACACGATTTCCCCCCTTCAATATTTAGATTTAACAGTGAATTGAAGTGGAAATTCGAGATATCTTTGGTGCTCGTTGTTCTCTTATAAGGGAGCTGGCTCTGATCTAGTTTGTGCTGTGGCGTACTTCATGGGCTAGGCTCCTTGTAGCCATCCATACAGATGCTCAAATCCGTTCCTGATATCTTGTAATCAAATTTTACTTCCAGGAGTGCAGTCACTGTAGGGACGCCCAAATAGTCAGACCTGAAATATGACATACGTCCAATTGTCCTCATTGCAGCTGTACACACTCTTATTTAATTACAGTGCAGGAAGCGTTCATTGCATCGAGCGATGTCGTGTCGCTGTTTAATCGATTATGTCAGTCAAGTTAAGTAATTTCACACCAGGCCCTTGCATTATGGGGCCTGAGGTTGTGGCAAGGTTCCAATGTGCCACTCTGCTCTGGTGAGTGCACTATAGCGCTCAGCACACTGGGGCCAATGATCTTGAGCTCCATGGGACTAAGAAAGTTCCCCGTGGGGGCCCTGTCTCTCTTTTTCCTCTTTGAATTGACCCAAAAATCAGCCCACCCACCTGACTGGGAACTGTTTTTTTTGTGGTGCTGTTTGGCTCTGGCATGAGCCAGGAAAATGGTACGAATCTGAGAAGAGCTTGTTTAGTATGAAGTTATGATTTGTTCATTCTCGCAGTAACTGTAGGGACATGCTCAGTTAGTCAGTTGGATCGCACTTGCTAACATTGTAATGGAAATATAGATCTTGATTTGATGGAGACACTTCTGTGTCTTCCTGTCTGTTTTGGAACCGCTGGTAGGTGTGCTTATGGAGTGGAAGTGTATAACTGTACTGATATTTAGCAGTATTAGTGTTTGCTCCGTGTTAAGCAGATGGCTTAATTGTTTTGAGCCCTGAGGTCAACTGGCTTGAAGTTCCTGATCAACCAGCACTCAGCAAGGAGTATGCAGCACCTGTTATGTAAAGAACTAGCTTTATACTTTACACAGAAGCGTCTCCTGTAAAGAGTCACACATGTGGTAGAAAAGAAACATAAATATTTCATGTTGGTACTCATCATTATAGATTTTTAATTCTTACTCCATTCAGGAAGATGATGTTAATCACATGTAGAAAGTGTTGTTGGTGGTAGCTGCACAGTGCTGTACACGAGTGGAGACAAGGGGCCTAGCCCACAAGCATTAGATCTAGGCAGGGAGTGCTTGTCTTCTGCTATGCGGGGGTTTGCTGATAATGACTGGTGATATTCATCCAAACAATCCTTGCTATGAGCTCTTTCGACCCGTGAGTAGCTTCTCAATACATTCTTCAATAAGGATTAGTTATGTGAGAAAGATCAAGCGTATCATTACATCTGAGATACCAAGGATACGTATGAATCTGTATGAGTGGCTACCAGGGGCCCGGGTTGAGGGCCAGGTATGCGTTGGCTCCCTAACATGGGGACTGGCAGTTCTCTACTATCTGGGATTTCCCACAGTTGTTGCTACCACTGGTATTTTATTACTGTGTCTGCTACCAACCCTGGCAGCTTAACATACGCAGATAGGTCAAGGCCATCCCTTTCCAGCAGTACTCCTTTACAATGCACATCACCCAACATTCCAGACCTTGTCAGCTCAGACACTGAGCTTGTATGTCTGTACTAAGATGTTCATGCCCATTTTTGGGGGTCATTTTGGTGCTGCACTGACAACATTTAAAAGATTGAGATTATCTGACTATTTAAACGCCAAGTACGATTGAATGATGGCCATGTCAATTGTTTGCTACAGCTTCACCATTTCTAGAGGTAGCATGCACAGAAATCTTTGGACTGTGAGGGTGACACCGCTGTCCATAGATTGTTAACAAGCATTTTGTGAACCACAGGACCTAGTCTAGTTTATGTTGGTGTTTTGATGATCATGGCATCACTCCAACTTGGTGAAGTGATGCCTGTTGGTTTGCAGGGCTGACAGCTGGCAACCTGGTACCTGGTGTTGATCCTCTTGGCTCCACAGCCCAGCAGGACACTCTGCTGATGCAGCATGTCAACTTTCCAGTGGGTATGGTTACACAGGAAGATGGTACGTCTCAAAATAGTGGTGAACAGCTGCCTGGATCTCGCACTCCTTCCCGGAGTGGTGTTGTAAGATGTGTTGTTGAATTTTCTGGGCCACCATGCTCTGGATCTGCAGGGCTGGCTCTCTTGAACATTACAGCATCAAATACCGTCATTGCAAAGCTGGACTTCACTAATATCTTCCAGCCCAAGGCAAACAATGTGACTGTCACCATTTGGCACAACACACAGGATGATTGTGGGGCACCGTGCTATGAGCTGCATCGATTCTTAGAGGATGTTGGTGAAGTGGCGCAGTCCCAGCTAGTTCCCAACCACCCCATCCAGGTTCTCCCCAGGTTCACCTACTCTCGATGCTCGGGGAACGTCAAGAGCGAGAAATGCCGTAGAGAGTGTGCAAACACACATTACTGCCATGACAAAACTGAAAATGAACACCTTTGGGGCAAGCTCATTGCCGAAGAAAACATCCGCCAAGCCTGCCTGGAACAGGTATGCATACAACCTAGCATACGTGTTACTGTTCTGGCATTCTGTGTCATGTTAGTTCGGTGCTTGTAGGCGCTGACACAGCAGGACAATGAGAGCTCAGACCGTCGAGACTTCTGGAAGTACAAACTGTACCACCAGGAGAACTGCCTCAACAACAAGCGCACTTTCAACTACCAGTGCTCTGAGCAGGTGCGCCAGTGGCTTCGCTTGTAGCTGTGTTTGCAAGGCCTTGTGTGTTCATGTAGCTTGACGCGGCAGCCTGTGAAAAGGCGTGGCTGTTGCAGGCGTTCCGAAGCATGGGCAGACCCGGCAGCTTGCTGTACAATGATTGGAAGCGGTGCTGGAACAACCTCGGCAGAGGGAACATAACTATTGGGGTTGCTGAGCGCGACCTTAAGGGCATGAAGGCGCAGGGAGTAGAGGACCACCACCTGGCGACTGTTGTTATCAACAACCAGCATTATCGTGGTGCACTTAATGCGGTGTGTGTGTGTGTGACTTTCATTCATGCTATGGTGTTATACACCATCACTAACTCGATACAAGTTTGGCTGTGAGTGCCTCATCTGGACATTAGGATTACCCCTTGATACGATCCAAGTACTGCAATGGCCACGCATATTCAAGTACTCTTACAGTATCTAACTTGAACATGGAGAATGACTTTGCTGATGATATCGGGAGCTTGTTGTCTCCCTGTTTACAGGAGTGCCATGGGGGCCGACGATACTTTTCAAATATGTTCAGGCTCATGTCTTCCAAGCAGCATGTGACGCCCTGGATCCGGCTGTCCGGAAATCAGCAGGCGTGGGAGCATTCTGCAGTAAGTATACGAAAGGTTTCTGTGCTCCCGGGACACTGGGAGACCGTACATGTGACTCCAAGATGCAAGCAGACCGTAACCAGACAGTTTGTAAAGAAACAGAGGGCGATGCTGGCTTTCAGTGTGTGTGTGATGCTGGCTACACCGAGGTCTGGGGCAACGGGGTAGATCCCACGTGTGAAGATGTCAACGAGTGCCTGGTACACCCCTCCTTGTGTGACCGTAATATGCACACCCGCAATGCCTGCAAGAACACCAACGGCGGGTACGAGTGCAAGTTCAACATCACTGACTCTTGCACGGCGGACAAGAATTTCGGAGGCTGCTGGGTTTCCCAGGATAGCAACAACTACACTGTCAGCTCGTGTGAGGTGCGCCATTGCAACTGCCACCCGTCTGCTGTATCATCTCTGAAACGCAGCTGAAGTGTATCAGGGCATATCCCAGTGTTGACCTGTAAGGGCCTGTTAGATCACGTTACACATATATGTTTTCAAAATGTTCAGAATTCCTTGAAGAATATAGAATGTTTGTGTTGACACTGTCCAGCTATGCGGGATGGTTCGAATCAAAATGTAAGCGGCTTCCTGTGCTTGACGGTGATGAGGATAACATCTCCTTGCCCTGCAACTGGATTGATCTCCAAACACAGTCTTAGAACCTTCTCCTCCTGCTCTGCATCTAGTCAACTGTGGCACTCACTTTTAGAAATGTGTCGAGGCGTAGCTAATGCTAGTGGTCTCGAATGCTCAACAATGGAACTCTTGTATCTCATTAATCGTACAAGACATGTACGCAGAGTTAGACTGGGATACAAACGTTGTGGTAGACATCAAGATCTGAGATAGATTTTGATGTCTATTACGACGTTTGTATCTCAGTCTGAGTGTTTAATTTACTCTCTGTGATAACCTGGCATCTGTCGCATGGGATGTGACAGGGATTGTCTATCCAGACACATCTATTTGTGTGTTGGACTGCCAAATAACGACGTGGATCCGACGTGGATAAATTGCCGTGCATTTTTGCCGCGATTGTATGATCTACTGGAAGCATTTGTTGGGAATTGAAGAGCGCCAAGTTTGTGTTGCACTTAGTTGAGTGCTGGCCTTCATCGGTTGTGCATACTGTGGCCTGCGGTGTCATGATTTCTGATTTAACATTTGTTCCACTTGTTTGTTTTTACGCTGGTCCTGTTTGCAGGACTTGCTGGAGTCAGTACAGATCAACTATGCCAGGGGGTGGGAGGCAGGGCCGCTGCACCAGTGCAACTGCGGCATCATTCGTGGCTGCTGGGCTCAAGATGCTAGCGGGGATTGTGTGCAGACGTGTACGGGTCGTGACGAGACATGCAACCCCAACACAGGGGAGTGCATGTCAACCAGCAGCGGCTCTTCCAGTGGTGCGTTGCTGTTGCTGGATAAAGTGTGATCAGAATATATCTGGTTTAAAGAGAAAAGTTATTGCTCTGTTTGCAGCGGCCATTGTAGCTGGAGTGGTGGCTGGGGTGATCGGCCTGATGGCAGTGGTTGCCATGGTTGTGTGGCGAGTCCGGGTGAAGAAGCATGCTGGCAAGTCAGCTGGTGGTAGTGCACAGGGGACCATGTCAAAGTATGCCAACTTTGAGGACGGCCTGGATGCTGACGAGATGGGTGTTACTGGCGCAGACTCAGGGTTCAAAATGGGAGTGACTTCCAGCACAATTGCGAGTGCTGCGGCATATGCACAAGCTGCTGGGCACACCGAAGATGCTGGTGGCAGTGTGAACGTCTTTGCACCCACGCTCTCTGTTGAAGAGCACCATCCTGAGAGCTGAAGTGCTAGGCTGTGGCTCTCTGGTTTGTTGCGTGTACATACGTACTTGAGATCACAGCTGCACCAACTGCTTTCAACTTCCTAGAGCACAGAGTTGGAAGATTTCTTGATCCACTGTTGCCTCGTTTTGAGATTTTGACACCAAAAGGAAGGTGCTTTGGTGGTGAGGCAAGCCTTGGTCCCTGCCTGGCACTTGCAGCTGGAGCTGACTGCATGGTCAGGTGGCTAACGTTCGAGGATGGTTGGCGGCTGGTTTTCTTTGCTTAAATTATGTGTGTACTCTTTGTGATTGAATACATATCTTGGTTTGTCATCCAGTTTTGCTCGGTGATCCCCGGGAACGGATCTTGGTCATGCCGGAAGGATTCGAGGTGGTAGTGGTGGAGATAGATTCAGTTCATTGATCGAGTTGACGAGTAGTGCTTCCAATGCGATAATGCTTGGTTGTAATCCAACATACTTGACACCACTGGATAGGATTGAAGCTCACATTAGACTTGTTAGCGCATGTCGAAA
>JAULKQ010005056.1:0-15009 GCA_032356285.1 Smithsoniella earleae | reverse complement strand
GGTCAGGCTTGACAGCCTGTACGTGACCCTTCGTGGTTAAGCAGCGCTTCCCATGCTCCAACCCCACACACGCCAGTGACTGGTTCGCACCCCCTGATGCCTCACAAGTCTGACCAGGGCGCACGAATGCATCAGGATCTATATCCGATGCTTCCACTTGAAATTCTGATGCACATGTCGCACTCGCTAGTTTTGTCGATGAGAGCAATGCATCTTTGGTGGTAGTGCTTCAAAGGTGTGCTTCTTGTACCGAAGCGTTTGTTCTCAATGACTTTGAAATAAATGCTCGGCTATTCACAGTGGGACGGGTTTTTGAAAAAGGGCTTTTGAAGCGTCGGATAACACTTTGCAAAACACTGTCCAACCACAGTTTATCAAAGCGAGTCATTCTTGGTGAGGATGGGGTCCCATGGAGCGCACGGCCACAAACCTGTTTACAACAAGCTTGTACAAGTTGCCATCAACGTACGCACGCAGAATGGAAATAGCGCGTCTGTAATTTTCACCTCGTTTAGAGACTGTTCTTGCTTTAATCTCTATCTATTGCCTCGACAAGATGCTCCTGTTTGTGCCGTTCTATCCAAACTTGACCCACCACTCAGCCGAAAATTGCACTAAAACTCTTGTGTGTGTAATCCCGTTGCTGGGGCGCAAGTGAGAGTATTAAACTCAGTTGTACCGCCCCAAGAATCTTGGTGTCGCAGCATTAGACTCAGTATGGTAATCGAAGTTCAAGTGATTGGATGCCTGCGTGGTGAGGCCTTGCAAGGCTCGATTTAAAGGTGCCGTTTTCACTGGATATGTGAACTGTAATCACAAGATTAAATTGTGATCCTTGCCTGAGCCCATGGGCGACCATTCAGCCTAACAAACCACAGAATACTCGGGACCTCTGCCTGAAGCCTGTTGCCACTATTCTAGACAAATTCACCTCCTTGTACACAGATGCGTTCTTGATATCGTTTTGGCACACCACAGGGTTGTTTCTCCCTCTCTCGTTGGACATGCCTTCACCTGGTAAGGAGCTCACAACATTAAGTAAAAAACCGCGGCAAATGGTGGCTTGCATCAGGACAGTGCTTTCTAGTTCTGACTATAACGACACGAGAGGAGTTCTGTAACGCCAAAAAAATAAGATGTACCTGCGTTTAAACGCCACAGAGCAATGCAGGGCGTTTCGAGAATGTTCTAGAATGTTACCGGTGCCTGTGGCGTTCAGGATTCGCAGTTTTGGACGCTGCCGAAGGAGGAGTGCGGGACGGTGGTGGCAGCGGCCCTGGGGATGGTGAAGCTGTTGGCAGCCATGCTTCAGCCGTACATGCCAGAGACAGCCCGGGCCATTGGCAGGATGCTGAACGCCCCCCCGGAGTGGGGCTCACTAGGAGAGTCGTTTACGGCAGACTCTAAGCGTCTGCAAGAGGCAGTGCCCTGTGGCCACCTTCTCAGCAAGCCCATCCTCCTTTTCTCTGAAATCTCGAATGAAACTGGTGCCGAGCTGCAGGATCGCTTCTCAGGCTCCCAGGCAACCGTGCGCACCCCCACAGCCATGCAAACGAGCATCTCAACTGTTCTCAAACATCCAGCTGTTACTGGGCCAGTCTTCGTTTCCTTTCTTACTTTTTGGGTTTAATCCGGTGGATTCGGGTTTGCGTCAGCTCCTTTTTGGGGGAGTGCTTCTTCGGGCTTCACTAAGGTCACCACATATGTATTATCTAGTTCGAACGTTTTGATGCATGGAAGCATTCGAAATGAGCTTTGTGACTCTCTTGTTGAGTGGGTACGTAGTACGTAGCTTGGAGTGTTGTATTGGTGGCGCAGTATTCTCTTTCATTTCATTCCATGTGCGCACACATGCTAGTTGAAAATAGGTATCACGTGGCCAACTTAAATAGATGCATCCATTAGTTCAAGATGTATTATGTTTATACATTGATCATGGTCAAACAACATCCAGCTCATGATTTGGAGCAACTGATGCTCAGACACGAACCGAGTAAGGCCCTGACAACAGCTTTGACACTTCATTCTCCCGCAACTCTCCGAGTGATCACACAACTCTTCCAAAACCGAAGCTGCCTAGCGTGTTGGCAGTGGGGGATCACTGTGCGGCCTCCGTTCTTGGAAGGGATAGATGAAGCTTATCATAACATTAGAAGTACTGAGGGTAGATATTGGTCTGCATGAGGGGTTTCTGGGGGCAATCCTCTACTATCTGGTAGTAACTATGCGGAGCTTGCTTGAGACGAAAGCTCCTTTTGTTCAATTTTGCTTAGGCAAGGTTCGGAAACCACGAAGCCTGATCTGATGTCTTTGTTTCGGTGATGGCTGAGTGATCTGTGTAGTAGCGCTAAGTTCAAACATGTTGCTTGCATCGCGAGGTGTGTTAGGGGGATTGTTCAAGCAATCAGTGAGTGTTCAAATGTGGGATGGGAAGTTCACGTGCACGTTGAGTGGTGTTACATGATTCGTTTGTGGTTGAGTACGGTGGAACAGGTGCCCTAGCAAGAGGAGGCTGGCTTGTGTAGGCACCTAGCACAGTTGTGAGTGGTGTGGAAGGATCTGTACAGCCAGAGAGCTCTGCCAAGGCAGCTGTGCCTGCTGCATCCTCCAAGGAGAAGGGCAAAGGAAAGGAGAAAGCTGTGCCAGAGAAGAACAGTAAGCAAGCAAAAGTAGGTGCAAAGGGTGCTGCCTCAACGCCAGGTGTGATCCTCACTGTCAATTCAGGCTGTCATGTTGTGTGTGTTCACCAAAAGTAATCTCCCTTGTGGGTCTCCAAGATCTGTTTATCCCTTCAGCAGTGTTCAGAAGGCTGGAGATGCAAATTGAAGGCGGTATAGCTATTACCAAGTTGTTGTTGCACTGCTGGTTGATTGGCTTGAGCTGTGATAAAAAGTGCAGCACAGAAGGAAGTGGATGTTTCCCGAGTGGATCTTCGAGTGGGCCTCATAACTACTGCTAAGAAGCACCCGGACGCTGATGCGCTATATGTGGAGGACATTCTGTGTGGAGAAGAGGCGCCAAGAGTGGTGGTGTCTGGCCTTGTGAAGCACATCCCTGAACCTGAAATGCAGAATAGGCTGGTTGTGGTAGTTGCGAACTTAAAGCCAGCGAATCTGAAGGGCATTAAGAGCCACGCTATGGTACTCGCAGCCACGGGTAGTGACGGGAAGGTACGACATTGTCAATATCACAATCTTCTCACGCAGTCATAAAAAAAAATGGTATGAATTATCTAGACGAGCGTGTTTCTGATTGTTCAGGTGGAGCTTGTAGACCCACCGGCAGGATGCTATCCTGGCGACAAAGTATTTGTCCAAGGATATGACGGAGAGCCAGATTCTCAGCTCAATCCCAAGCAGAAAGTGTTTGAAGCAGTTCATCCTGACTTCTCAACAAGTGACGAGTTAGTTGCTTGTTACAAGGGGAAGCCGTCGCTCACGAGCCAGGGTCCTTGCACTGTGAAGACAGTCAAAGGTGGAACCATCAAGTAAGCTGTATGGATTTCATAATGTTCTCGGACGTATTAGTCACTCTTGATTCGGACCCAGTGAGTTTAAAGTTGTCTTTCGAACTTGGCAATTGAGCCCTAAATTAAGTACAGTGTGAATATGTTAAAAATTAGAGAGAATAAATTGACTGCAAAAGGGTGTATGGAAGCCTAGCTAGTATCCAAACTGTTCGAGGGATTTGGCTTTTTTCCGCCAATTCTGATCAACACGAACCATTGTCTGAATGTACACAGGGCGTTGCAAGTATTCTTCAATGTCTGCTCTTGCAGAGGTACACAATGCTTTGATGGCCACTCCCTTACGACCTAGCAGAATGCTCTTCTGGTTTTGTCGCTCGACAACCAGCTCGCACAGAATATAATCCTTCCCTTTCGGACGCTCTTTGAAATCCAAAACATTGACCTGTGTAACGTAAGGGATCTCTTGCTGGTAGAGCTCGAAAATGCGCTCCCTAAAAATTTCAGCAACGAAAAATTTCTCTGGCTGCTCGGACACTTGATCTTTGCTGTAAAGTGTGGGACCCTCGGGTATGTGATTTACCATCCAGTCACGAATGGGGAATATTCCCTGTCTTTCTGTTGCGGAAGCTAGAAAGACACTGTTGCATCGGCAGTTTTCTTGCCACCAATCCTGCGCTGCAGAGTAACCATGAGAGAGGTAGGTGACCAGTGACAATCCACCTGGCAAGCTGTTGTTCGAGAGATGGGAGAGGGCCATGCACTAACAGTCATAATCAAACACCTCACACAATCCGACTTATAATCCTCAACTTTAACAGGTCAGACCTTAACAACGTAAAACTCTGGGTGAACATTTGCATACTCAAAGTCGTGTGTGTGAATAAGTGGTCATCGGAAGGGCACCTTCAGTTCCTCGGATTGCCTAGCAGTGAGCTTGTCCACTTTATTGAGAACCACTAGTAAAGGAGGAGATACGTCTGGGGGTGGAGGGGGCTGGATCATGTCAAGGACCTGCGTAGCAACACTGTCCCGTCTTTGGCGAGTATTGGTCATGGGCATTTGCGCACCAACAGGGAGATATGTACTCATATAAGAAGACGCAAATATCTAAACGAGATATCTGTCCACAGATGGAAGGTCGAATGTTGTTACCATGCGAAATGAGGTATGTACGATAGCGATTTAAGTATAAAACTACATATTATGTACAGGAGAAGAGGTTCAGAGCGAATGGCAATTTTTTCCTAGCATCCGTGACTGTTTTCACAGTTCATACCCAAATCGTGAATTATAATGGAGATTCACCGCAGCGTAGAAAACGGATGTACACAGAAAGCTGATTAGGTTGGCACCGTACCTCTTGCTGACGATGTTCTTGAGAGGCATCCACGATTGCTACTATAGCGTCCGCTTCGCGCATGGAGCCTTTCACGTATGACATCATTTTGCGTTCCAACGGGTTCCTGTGCCATGCTAGTGCACCCGGTGTGTCTACCAATATCAACTGCAAATAGAACAACCATCGAGCGAAAATCTGAGCGAAACCGCGCTTGTTTTGTTTTAAGTTACTCTCTGTTCATACATTTCACTGCTGTTGTTCGTAGACTGGTCAAAGAATCAATGTTGACGCAGGGATTTGAAGTTAAAAACGGAGGTCAGAAACGTGCGCAGGGTTGAATAGAATCTGTTGGCTAGTAAATATGCCACAGCGCTAACAGACGTCTCGTTGTACATCGAAATGACTGTTCTACCCTTCACGCGATTGTTAATGCCATCAGTTACTTAGCTAGAACAAACTTCCACGAGAAGAAACTTCAATGATTACACCCCCCCCTTTGTTTAATGGCGATTGGGAACAACAGTTTTTGTTCAGGAGTACTGCCAGGTATGCTTCACCTGGGACGTTCACAGTTGACTCGCGAATTCGCCTGAGCAGCGAACATTTACAGCTTTAGCAGCATAAAACTCTATATCTATCACGAACTTAAGCAGTATCACTTAAGAGTGTAACTTGAGGTCAACAGTGATAAGAAGCATAGCGAATGTGAATGTAGGGACTTACGACATGAATACCATCTACCCAAGAACACCCATAGAGTGTCATCATCCATAGAATGAAGATAGCTCGTTGGCATTGAAACAAAATCGCGTTATAACAGAGGTAGGGAAACATGTGTCATGCGCCCACAACCTCTAAGCAACATCGTCCACTGTAGCAGTTGTTACGATACCCGAGCGCCAGCTCCCAATCGAAGGGCTATCCTAATATTGAATGAGAGAGGAATGGTTTCAATTAATAGAGGCTGGGTGCATTGAAAAGCTAGGCGGTGTCTATCTTGACTAGGGGATAGAAAAGCCAGTGCTGACTATACTGTCTCCTTGCGCGTGCCACGAAAACACCCTGATGCAACATCAGTGTTTACATAAGATCTTCGCAAAACCAGTTGTTTCAGATTGGGACTGGTTTGGGAACTCGATTTTTCCCGGGGGAAAGGACTGGGTCGTAGTATCCAGCTGTCGAAGCAAGCGCAGATGGCACGACAAAACAAGCCTGTTCGAGTATTAACAATTGGTTTCTACAGCCCAACCAATGTCTTAACCGCCATTTTAAGGCGACTGAATGGAATTTTAATGTCCATGTGTGTCTGACAATCGCTGACGTATTCCTCAAGCAAAACAAGAAAATGATGGAAGCAGGTTCGCCTTCATGCTTGACTTGTCAAAAGAGCAAGAAAGCACCTGATAATCCTCTTCCGACACGATTCCTACAACTCTTCTTCGTGTTGACTGTGCTTTTGGAGAAACGATGGCTAACTTTTGTCCGACCAGTGCGTTCAGCAACGTGGACTTTCCAGCATTGGGGAGACCAATGATCGCGACGAATCCTGATCTATGGCCTGGAGGATCCTCTGTAAACGGAGTAGACGACAAGATGTCTTGTATTGCTTGCTCAGAATATTTCTGACGAGGATTAAGGAGCACCTGCGGGAACAAGAGTGGCTTTCCTTCATCAGCTATTCCATACATCCGCCAGAACCTGCAATCATGAAATGGAGCGCATACATTTGCTTCTCCATCGTCGTATTCTGTTTCCCCCGTGAATGGTGTCTTGGAGTTTTCCAGGCGGTGAGTGGGTACCACGTGCTCGCGAGCTACGGCGTTCCTCACAGAATTGTTTCCCAGAGATGCTCGTTGATTCTCACAAGTAAACTTTCTGGTTGGAGAACGCAAGCAGCTCTGTTTTCCCTGACGTGGACAGGACAGCAAATTCAGCTTGTGCACGAATGAACTGAAATTGTGCATTGTCGCCGCAGCTGGTAGGGCTAGTTACCTAAGAAATAAAAACATCGAGAAATAAGAAATTCAATCTTAAGGCCCTGTTTTCCTCTGATATACGAAACTACACGCTCTATAGGTAGGTATCGGCGTGCGGTGACTACAGTACTTCAGCACGTACGCATAAAATGCCTCGTGCACTATCACAAAATCCCACAAAGCTCTCCCATGTTTGAATCTGAACTAAGCATCTCTCACTTCCTAACTACCGACGAAGGAAGTAACCGATGGATTAGTTTGCAGCTCCTTTCAAAGCTATTCGAGAAGCGCGGGAATAACGAGACTCTGGAACGTTCATGTCAGGCCATCTTTAGCGGAATTCCGGATGTCAGGCCTCTGGAACTTGAAAACTGCGTGATTTTTATTTAGACGTCATTGGCGAGCACTAAACGTAACACTTTATCAACAGCTACAATCTGTGGTGTGACAACTTCCGCGTGCTTATTTCAATCATGACCATGCTACAGCCAAATCTGAAGTGGGCACAGAGAAAGGATAAACTCTTTCTCACTGTTGATCTGCAAGACTGTCAAATTTCGGACGTGAAGGTTTCAAATGAGGACGGATGTGGAAAATTCGAGTTCCGAGGCACTGCTCAAGATAATCAATACGAATTGACGCTCGCACTTATGGCAGAAGTAGATCCTGATAATGCAAAGATTGCGAAGACTCCGAGAAATATCTTTGTCATGGTACCAAAGAAGGAAAGTGGAGACCACTGGCCTCGCTTGACCAAGGAGAAGGGTAAGCAAAACCACATTCTAGTAGACTGGTCGCACTATATAGACCAGGATGATGAAGAGGCAGGCTCGGACTATAATGCTCCGGGAGAGATGCCCGAGAACCTTGATATGAGCAAACTCGCTGAAATGGTGGCTGGGCAGTCCGGAGGAGGTCCGTCCGAGGACAGTGACGACGATGACGACGGCGACCTTCCAGATCTTCAGTAAGCCTGCGGAATGATGCGGCAAATAGAGAGGCGAATTTGATTCTGTCCACATACATCACTGCTTTCTAAGGCAAATCTATCTCAGGGAGAGCTAACAAAGTTGTCCTTGAATCAGCTCGAGCTGTGGAGCGTATACGACAGTCGTACGAGCATTTGTAGCTTACTGAAATTACACTTTGACCAAGTAGAATCCTCTAGCTGTGAGCTGCTGGAGCATGCAGAACAGCCAGTATTTCTTTTGTCTTGCCGAAGGCTTTTCGATTTCAGTTAAACCATCTGTTGTGCAAGCACTAAGATGAACGTTGCTGACATTGCATTTGTTCGAGCAAATGTTTTCTGCACACTACTTTTATCAGGAATAGAAGGTTTTGAATTGTCCATTGTAACATTACATCAGATATGTTCCCCATGTTGGGATTCTGAATTTTCATAGTGTGGTCTGGCTGTACAACTCTCTTCCTCCTTGCTGTGGAGGTAAGTTATTATTTTTTTTTAAAAAAAAAGCCTTGGACTAGCAAGTAAGGCAGATCAGTATGGTGTGGGTTTATGAGATAGTCAACACAGCTGCTAATGCGAACAGGTTGCTTACATAGATTATTCAATCAAAAGATACTTGTCGGAGTGGGTGATACAGGCTTTTCTCCAGGTGAGAACTGGACTTTTCTTTGTGCCACAAGTTACAAGCTTGCCTAAACACTGCACTCAGCCAGCAACGAATTGGCTACGTCTGGGATTAGAGCACAAAACCGGATGTAGTTCACACAATTTACAAACTGCTCACTGGATGAAGCTATTGGTTACAATTCGTGATAATCTAGAGGAAGTCCACCAGCTACGCCGGGGCAAATTTGCCCTCCATCGCAGATTTTACCTTCAACATTTGGTCCTGATTCACCCATGGCTGCGGAAACGAGGTTCTCAATCGTTTTGTCAAACTCCTCAACATCTTCACCAATGAACTGAGTGGCAGGAATCGAAGTAATGTTTTCGATACTGGTTCCCATTGTGCTATTCGTGACACCAACCCGTCTCTGGACGCCTTCCCTGATGGTTTCCCAAAGCAGCTCAAACAATTGCCTCATTGCATCCACGTTCGTCAATCCACGAGTATCCCTGCACAAACATGCATCATAAAAACTCTAGGAGAGAACATGAAAATTGCTGCAATTCAGATAGCGCACCTGAAAACCAAAAACTTCTCAACCAAGAACCATAGTGTGTATGATAGAAACATCAGGAGTGCATATCGCGCTATATTCCAGGGAATACACCCAAAAAGTCCTTCCTCCCCTAACTCAGCTGGAGGCTGCTTCTTAGGCCCAGATGGTGGACTCAACCATGGCTTAGGCGCAGCGATGCATTCATGGTCAAACATATGTGCCGCAGCACACATCGAGCTGCAGTAAGCTTTGAGCTTACACGTGTCACATCTGCAGAGTACTGGACGTTCCTTAGCCATGTAGATATATTGAGAGACGAAGTAATGACGTAAGAGCTTGACCAGCTTGTGAAATGGAACATAACCAGCTCAACAATTGTGGTTTTGTGTATAATCGTGAATGGAGCCACACCGATGAACTTTCAAGCACTGAATTCCGCAGTTTTCGCACTTCTGCGGCTCGTGCTGCAATGGGGGTTCCAGCCACGTGTAGTACCCGAAAAACCTTTGATCGAATACCCTCCAGTCAGTAACGGGAATGTGGCCTTCTGGTAGCTCCTCTTCAGCATCAGTGTCACAGTACCGACTTTTCTTAGTTTCACTCCCACCTCCTTTAGCATCAATTTTTGCCTTGGCCTTTGCAGCCTTGGTTTTTATCTTTCTTGCCTCTTTTGATGCCTTTTCAGCTTTCCTCCACTCATCCTTGAGAACGATTGCGTAGCGCTTGGTTTGGCAGTGGAACAAGACTTTGGTCTTCATTCCCTTGCTCTCCAATCGCTTCTCTGCAGATTCAATGTCATGCACCAGGTCCCGGGCTTCTGTGAGTTTGAAAGATTGCCCGGGTGCACCTACAGTGAGAAAAAACAACATATCATAAGCTGCAGGAACAAAAGCGTAATCATGCCCTGCTACTGCTGCTGCTGCAGTTCCGTGGCGTGCACTCTTGTAGGCATGATTCAAAACCTGAACAAGCAGTGGCTTGTTATTGATGTGTTCCCAAGTGATGATATTTTCTCAAGTCCCATTTATCCTTTACAACCAAACAAAACAAGTACAGGGCCTGCACTGTTGACAATATTGCTGAAACGATAAGCAAAGAAATGGTTTTAACCTTGGTAGGACAGACGGACATACATGGGTTGTGATGTGCATGATTCCATGGCTCAGCTTCATCACCGTGTTCCAAGCATGTTCTATATGTCCAGCGTAGTTGTCGTTAGCGAGAACAATCATGATTCCGGCTGCCTCGGCATGGCGGAATATATAGCGAATGTTCTGAATTCGGTCGCCTTGGAGAAGCTGCAAAAAATGGAAAATCCTTTTAAAGCACGAATCCACTTCACGCTACGCTGTCTAAAAATGTCAAAATTGAAAGATAGACAACCTGTTCGCAGTATACGTTTCAAGGCTCGATTTCGTGTCGGAGCTTTCACGGGAGCAAGCTTTCCTCCAGGCAAGAGACCCACCTCCCGATAAAGGAGGCAGAGGATCCGCATCAATGCAAACTGGAACTTCTTAATTGGCAGCCCCCACTCAGATTGCAAATCTGAATACTTGCTGACCGTTTTCTGGTTCGCCACACATTGAAAGACTTCTTCCAGGAGATCTACCAATACTTCAGCATTAGTGTGAGCTGGTCTTTCCTCACTTGCGGTTGCAGCGACCGCATACGCAGCCATCTGCAGTAGTGCTATTGGTTCTGGTTGGGTCTTGAATAGCTCTACGTCCCATCCTGCATGGTTATCTTCGTGTGGCGCTGATTTATCACAATGTACGTTGCACAGATGCCAGAGAAAAAGTTGCCATCAACTCAAGCCCATTCTCTCACCGGTTGCTAGCTTGAAGGAAGCCCATTGGATCCTAGAGTTGATGACTTTGTAGCTGGCGGTCTTTGTAATACCGTCCCAAATCTCTTTGACCGGCGCTTGAGCCCACCCCCCCGTCTTGACGACTTCTTCTATTACACGCACTAGGGCTTTCGGGTACTCCGGCAGCTCGATATTTCCTGAAAACTGGGATGAAGTGTATTACTTGAGTCAAAGTGGACCATGCTTGTACAGCCAGGGTCTGCAGGTTTTGTACGCACGCTACAACAACTTCACGAATGGCAGAGCTGTCGCCGGCAAATTAATTTGAGCTAAGAGGATCACCTTCACTCAAAGAAGACGCTAGCTTTTTCATTGAGGCCTCAGCATCTTGAATTTGCTGAACACCCGGCGATACTTGATCAGCTGGCATGGAAGCAAATTAAAAGAAAGAAATCAACACTTTGTTGACACGCGAAGAAACGGCGAAGACACTGAGCTACCAGTAGAATGAAGCTTTTATGCCGCTCAGGCACCGAAGTATGTACGACAGATGCCAGATGCTGGAAGGAAGCAAGCTCGCTGTGAGATATGATACATATTCGACCTCTGTATAGCCACACTCTACGTTCGGGAGAGGGTTCTTGTTTAGCGCGCACATTGTTATCTTCACTATGATTCAGCAAGTTGATGAATTTCGCAGTCTTCGGTGAACTCGGGGCTGCAGCGCTTCGACACGGGCCCGTGTTATCGAGACAGCCCGTTCAGTCCGCAGGTTTAGGTACACCATTCTAACAAGAGAATAATGCCAAAAACTCGTAAGGTTGAATCTTGTAATGTGCACCTTGATACTCGGGATGTCGCGGAATGATTTATTCCTTCCATCCCATGGTTGTGCTTCCAATGCTTCAATAACAACACATCGAGAAGCTGTTGCTCCCAAACATTCCTCAAAGAATCTCGAAGATTTGAGTATAAATGGATTTCTTCGTTGCCTGTTGACATTTTCGAATTTTTAAAGTCATATCAAAGGTTCTCAGAGCTCAGTTTGCCATGGTTTTGAATGCTATGCTTCAGGTCAGCACTAAAGACATCAAGTCCCAGGCAACGCGGAGTTCATGCAAAAGATATCTCCCGCGCAATATATCTGCAAGCAATGCTCCTAAGTATGCTCAAAACCGGGCTGTACACGTTTTCGTCAACAGAGTTGAAGTATTTATGGGCATATCAGTCTATTACAGCATTCCTAATTACAAGTCAAAATCCACTTTGTTTTATTCGTTGCATAAATTTCTCATCATTGCCATTTATCTATTTCGTTGCCTGTTCGTTATGTACTCCTGTTCAAGCTACAGTTAGAGCGAACATGTGTGAAAACACTACATATCTGGCAGTAGTCCAAGCACTCAGTGAGCAGGATATGTTTGCTGTCCACACTTTCGTTCCAGCCTTTCATGATCCTATGTGTTTTCTCTGAACAAATTATCCGGTACCTAAGTTGTCCTCTATGCACCCTGCACTGCGAAAGTAACACCTTTTGATTGTCAACGAATTCATGAATGGCATGGATACTAAAGCAAGCTCATCAGTGCTACCTGAGTAGTTTTTCAGATGCCGGGAATGTCGGGGTTTGTCAAATGTAAGAGTGATTCAGATACTTTACCTCCTCGGCAGTCGCACACTGTATGAAAGCACATAGAAACACAGGGTCTGCTGCTTGAGTCCTGAATACGATAAATGCATCGAGTGTAGTCTAACAAATTGAATTGGAGTGCACTAGGTGTAGACATGTGAACACGTATCGTTACAGAGAATCTCCACCTGTTCTTTCAAGACATCCCGCCTCATAGTAAGCAGCATATCTGAGTAAAGAGAATTCTGGCTCGTGTGTGCGGATGTCCTGATTCATTGTTTCTGTGTATCGTTGCCGTGCTTCATTACACCTACATTGCACTAACAGGCAAAAGGTGAACATTATTGGGACGAATTTTGAAGTACTGTCAATACTTGAAGTTCAGAATATGGCCTCTGGGCAGGGATTCCACAACGCGCATGCTCTGCTGTGCATTAACATGACCCCGAAGTCGGAATGGCGAGTAATTGAAAAATTACTTTCTACCTGATGTAACTGCACAAGACAAGGAAGCTTCGCTATGAATGAAGCGCCGTACGCCTTGAGTTCCAGCTATGAACTTGTTTCATATGATACTGCAAGTGTGGGAGTTTCATTGAAGTCTGGTGACGACGTAATGTTCTATCATGTAGCATCGCTGAAGGACGACTGTGCGTTTTCTTTTGTCCTACATCTTAGATCTGTGGGATTCGTCAATGCACATCGGTGTCTGGCGCCATTCAACTGTAGAACCTCGTTCCGAACTTAGGCGCTCACGAACAATCTTACTTTTTCTTTCATCAACTTTATGCCTCAAGAAAGCTGTATCGAAAGCTAGGTAGCTAGAAAGTCGAAACATTAGCGGGAATAGAGCTTCTTATGTCTCGGTCGAGGGCTGCCTACAAAGACGTCACATAACGAAGCCATCCTTGACTGGGTCGCTGACTCTGTTCAAGTATATGTGCAGGGAGTACAGATCTTAGTCAACACAGGATTCAGGGACAGCATGATCCACCTGTCGTACCCTCGTTTGTCAATCCAAGTATGCCAACCAACACTAGCCATCAAGGTCGCTGCCAGGGCACAACTGCTCCCAGTATACCACCAGCTCCACGATTTTCATCGGATCCTGGTTACGCTTCCACAAACTCACAGCCAGGCGACACGCTACCACCATTCCGTCCCAGCAGTCGTCCTGGCATAGCGACGGAGCCCAGCATTCCACGTGGCATCCCTCAGTCACACGTAACGCAACGTGACCTTCCCCCAAGCCACCACCAACTACCACCGTCGATCAGGACCTCTAGCTTGCCCAAGGACATCACCCACGCGCGATTTCCGAAGGTTGAAACCATGGTGCAAGATGCCAACGGCAACAATCCATGCATTCCACCCCCAAGACCTACTCACAGCCTACCACCTCCACCCCAACCTGCTAAATCGTATCAACCGCCCTCACACAACCAACACTTCACTGCAAGCTTGGACAGATTGGCCGCAGGCTCTCAGTCGCTTCCCCAAGACCGTCCAAAACACCTACTCCCTGCAGACCTCTTCACAGAGCCACACATACCCCCACCACATGCAAAGCCCCCAAGTGTGCTACCTAATCCAGCAATCGCCACCACAAGTGGATGCGAAACCCAAACTGCTGTGCTGAGGAGCCACTCAGAAGGCCAGGCTACAGTGTTCCCAGACCCCCCCCTCCCTTTAGATGCTCCGCCAGACACAGCCAACCCCCCACCACCACCTCTCAACATTGAACCCCCAGCCGGCTATCCACCAGGTGAGAAGAACAAGCTACCAGTCCCCCACAAGCTGATACACTAACTGTGTTTCCAACTGCTTTCATACCCAACATTCGAGACTACAAGCAAGAAAACTTGAAGAACCATCTTGAAATGTCCACATGTAGTATATCTGGTGAAATCAAAGCACAGTAACACAGTCCAGTAGCTTAGAACCGTCAGCATGTGGCATGGAGAAGAGGAATGAACTCTGCCGAACGACTAAGCTCGAGATGCTCTTTGCCAGACAATTTACAACTCCCTGCTGATCTTGCCCTATCTCAGTGATGAAGTAAGTGTTAAAACCAGTGCTTTGCTTAGCAAATAATGTTCAATTAAGGAGATACATTGTGAGATAGATGACTCAGCATCATGTCGTAATTATGACCAAGCCGGCATGATATCGCTGTGCCAGGCTCAGCCCGCCTCTGTAGCACCTGACATACTTGGGAGGAGTAGATTGAACATGCTCCTAGGTTGAATGGTCACCGCTGGGGATTGGATCCTGATGCATTAGTACGTCCTGGTCAGATTTATGAGGTACTGGGGCTGCAAACAGGAGACTGGTTTGTGTGGAGTTGGACCACAAGACCCAGCACTGCTCAACTGGGAAGGTATATCACACACGGGCTGTCAAGCCCCACTCGATACCATTTAGTTACAGATGTAATTAGGGCGTATTCTGGCATCACTCGAGCAAACATCCAGTCGACCCAACTGGAATGTTATGCACTTCTAGTCACACTATGGAAGTCCCCCTCCTTGCTCGGGCCCGTGGCCGATCTTTCGATCTAACGAACCTAACTCGATACTGTAGTAAATGCAAAGGTTTGCCACATGCATGACGCACGTTACTATTACCATTCATTCGGCTTTCGCCTGATCCAGCCAC
>JAULKQ010005045.1:0-15024 GCA_032356285.1 Smithsoniella earleae | reverse complement strand
TAGATTTATTTCATAGTAGTTTAATGAACAGTACTCACTTTGACTTGAAGGAGCAAGGGCACATGCGAACTTACACCTCTTGTACTACACCCCTGTACTTCTTTCTTGGTTTTTTTCTTATCGTGTTACAAGAGCAATTTGCACACTTCGGAGCTCAAATTTTAAGCCAAGTGTGAAGCCGCACAGCGCATCCGCTGCTGATAACAAATTTATTTTGACGAATGTTTATTTGCTGTGAGAACAACGCCTCTGAGCGCAAATACGGCAAGCATAACGCTGTGCAATTCAGTCGTTAAACCCCGATTTTGTCAGGGTATACGATGAGCCAAACCAATATAATATCAACTATCTGTTAATAAGCAGAAACTCCATTACAGGCACAAGCACACTATTGATCGTTTCAGTATATTTGATACTGGCGGGACACATACTCTGTTACCAACGTACCGTTTCAAGCCATTCTTTCTATGTAACGTGCAAATCTTGTTGACATTGCAAAGGCTATCACAGCATTACTGTTCGTCCTTTGTGCGCGCTGCGATATGTTACTGTGCTCAAGGTTTCTTCACGGAATCAGGCCTGGTGCAAAAAATTCACCCACTTCATTTATTATGGAGCCTTTTGGGCAATCAAACAAGAGGAACCATACGCATGCGCCTCATGACCTTCTACACACTGGCAGTCAAGATGAGTTCAATTTCAAAGCTGACAATACCTGAAGGCGACATTAGAGTTGAGGGTAGAGGAATATCAAATCAACGGTGATCCATAATTGGCATAGCATCTCAAGAGAAGACGATGCATGAGCGCGCATTCCCATCTCTTGTATACCTATGCACGCATGCATATGGCTCCCCTTGTTTGATTGCCCAAAAGGCTCCATAATAGACCAAGTGGGTGAATTTTTGGCACCAGGCTTAATATTGTGAAGAAATTATCATCAATAAGAGCTGTAAATTTTGTGCTTGGTCACCGCAGATTTAGAGCTATTACCAGGGACCTCAGTGTGGTGTATAAAGATCCCTCTATTGAGGGGGTGCTGATGGGATCAGCCAGAGACTGCTATTTCTGAGGCCACACAACACTTGAATTGCATTAATTATCATATTCCCCAGGGGATGCTTCAATGCTATTCATTGCATACTAACAGCATCTCTAAAAGCTGTTTTATGCTGCACTTTGAAACTCTTCCTTTCTTTTCGGCTATGCAAAACAGCATCATGTAACAAAAACTTTTATTACAATGCGAGTTATTTACTCATACGGCGTCACAAACTGCAAAACCAGCCTGAAGTTCCTGGTAGACTGAAAGATAGATCGCTAATCTATATGTGTCTCTGAATGCATTGCTGGTGTCTACTACTTCAAGGTCTTGGGCAGTATTCAACACTTCAGTATTCAACAAGTCATCTAGCGTGGCCGGGTCCTTGATACTTAGCATGAAAGAGTAAGACTGGTTTGGGTTCACAGGTCACCAAGCACTCTGAGTTCAGGTTGATGAGTACTCTTCTGGTATTTCCAAAAAAGTAGCTGACTACAGTACGATAATTCCAGAAGAACAGTATCTTGTGTCCTGTGCTTCGACACTATCACTAGCATCTGGTTTCAAGCGCTAAGTGCAAAAGTAAATGAGATACGGAAAGATACAGAGATTTCGAAAGCTGATTCTCTCGTTTGGAGTCCCTGTGCCGTAAGATAGTCGAATATACTTCCGGCCTTGTACCGTCTCAGGCATCGTCGGAGAAAATAGCAAGTTTTTACCAGAATGCCCGAATGGATTGTCTTTCCTTATCTTGCACCTCCGATTCATTTCGCAACTGCGGTAGGTTCGCGGGGGGTTTCAAGCGATCTTGGCAGGCTGCAGGGTGCTACGCTGACGACATCTCCCATATACTCTGGCATAATTACGTAGATCAATGAGAACTTGGTTGTGAGGACTTTGCAACTTGCAGGGGATTCGAAGTATTCGCTCGGTGTGGGCTCACGCTTAGAATTGCAAATCTGCTAACGCAACGCTTGTGATAGCCGCTGTGTCTTCTTAAATGGAACTTTGCTTCGGGCCTGTGTTTAGCTCAAATAAGACAGGATATATCGCTCACCTTGTGAGAGGACTTCTCAGGTAAACTTGTTTCCAGGTGCGCTCACTGGTAGCAGTAATATACGGCTTACTAAAAAGGTTTGCAAGAAAGGCACTTCATTCACCGGTTGTTTAGTAGACGGGTCGTACGATTGGAAGGAAAGCGACTCCGGTCCACGCTCGGTGGACAGATGTCAATGACCTGCTCGGATTTACCCCGTTCGAAGTACAGCAATGGGAATGATTCTGAAATAAAAAAATTAGTTTCTCCGATTTCAAGATTAGACTGTTGCTTCTATCAGCCAAACACGTGTGGAGTTGTGATACCGAACACGTCAAATACGAACTGTTGAAGGCATACCGGGAAAGAGATATTTATTTACTGATCTATTAGGTTGCATGATATGGGAAAGTTGAGGCGTTGGTGTGTTCGAACAGTGTCCGTACGAGATGCATTAATTCGTGTGAAATCCAATTCTCTGAATTTGCATGGAACCAGGCAAGTGGTTAAAAAGATTACCTGAGAGCTCATGCGCAGGTGCGAATGTGCCGTCACTCCTCAGCAATGAAGGGTTAACTCTTGTGTCGTTCGTGGAACCCAGGGAGGTGTAGCCGCGGTAATACAGGCTACACACTGGGGCTTTCAAGTGGTTAAGATACGCCCAGACATCCTTGTAGCCCCAGTTCAGAACGGGGTTTATTCGCATGAAAGGCGGCCACCCTCTGCTTGAAGGACAGAAAAATTCCTGCGGAAGCGCGCCCAGCGTGACGACAACAAACGGCATGATGCAGTATCAGCATCCGGTGTCAACAGGGAAATAACAAGGTACTATCATTTTCTGACTGGAACTGCATAATTTGATAAGTGTGCTTGGTCTGGGCACATTTGCCGTGTCTAAAGAGACTCGCAAGGGGCGGTTGCACCTGGTCTAAACAGTTCGGATCTCCGTGCCGTGTCCCGAGAAACACCGCTTTGATGCCATGCTCGGTCACCATCTTCTGGATGCCCTCTTTTACGCCACACTTGTAGGTATGGGTGTTCAAATTGTACGCTTTATCACATTCTTGCACAAACAAGTGAACTTCTGGGAACTCGTTCTCAGTCAGAAAAAAAAAGGTATGAATAGATAAAAGCCCGTTAGTACTATCGGAAGGAGATTCATTCTGTTCTCTCTGCCACAGTTTGACAGCATGCAAGAGCACGTGTAGAACTGCCGTGCTGTCCTTCCCACCGTTGAAGCTGAAAGCTAACGCTGAAGGCCTGCATAACGAAAGGTATATATATCAGAGGTGGGACACTTCATTTAATCAACTGGTGTATGGTTTGTTTCAATAGGAGGGCCTAACATTGCGAAGCAGGGCATTATTTCCCACCGTCCACAGCATCTTGTCACCGCATCAACACATACCCACGAAAAATCGACACTATAAATCATTTAACGTAGAAAGGATTAAGAAAAACACACCCATACAGATCTAGAGCGCGCAGTGTTAGTTCTACAGCCTGCTCTCGCTTACTACATATATGCTCGTCAAGTTCCGTTGAGGTGAAAGGGGCATGCGCAATCATTACGCAGGAACAGGTTCGTTTCAATGTCCTGACTTAAACTGCATGGTACTAGTACTACAAAGACGGACAAGAGTTTGTGACACAAGGCACCTAAGGGCTGGCTTGATGGGCACAATTTCCTACTCTCGGAGACTGCCTTAGCGTCAGAGGACAAGAGAATGAAGTCAGCACTGCCTTCAAGATAACTGCGTGTAGAGCTTGTAGATTGTTGAAAATATGGGAAATCTAGGTCGTCATCTTGACGGGAGATACAGCTCGAACCGACCCAAGCATGTTGTCAATAAACTCGAGCCACATACCTAGGCTCAGTTAAAAACGAGTGCTACTCCACAGTAATGATACATTCCATAAACTAAAAAAATTCAAAGCACATGCATGCGTGTGGTGTGGCAGGTAACTCTGCCATAGAGTGCAGGGGGGGTAGAATCCCTAAATTTTGCACTCTAGGACACAACGAAACAAACAAACACGCATCCAGAATAAACTGATATCATTTGTGGGCGATGATGGTTTAAAAAGCGGGACTAGTGTCTCGCGTTTAAGTGACATGTGGACACGTCTGTACAGTACATTAGGTGTCTCTTTATTGGTGACACAATTGCGGCGAACCCAGGGATACGCGGGCTAACCATACAGTGAGCATTTATGTGAAGTCTGGACCATTTCTGGGCGCACGCGACACCGGTTGATGTTGTAAATTAGAGATTCGGGCAAACAAGAGGCATTGGGATGACCAAAATCTTGCTCAACATCACAACTGAACGAGTGGAGTAACTCAGTGATGTATATTTAGGCAGAAATAGTGTGTACTATAATAGACACCTTCCCACCGTTCAAACACCGCTACGTTACCTTGTGCAGCAACACCGACGGAAAGCGCGTCGGATTGTTAGTAACCTAATTGAAAGGTGGGAGCTTAGTTCGAAATTGAATGGTAGAGATTTCTTTTGCTCACTTCACTTATTTAATCGTCTTAAAGATCACGGCAAAACTGTGACTGCAGAGCAATGGCCAAGCTCTTGGTCGTTACGCATGTGGATCAGGACGGTCATGTCTCCAATACAGCTGTTCTACGGGTCATTTGGTAATGTAAGGCGTGTCAAGTGGGCACTGCGGTGAGGTCTGCTAGTACCCAACTTCACACGTCAGCACGGTACTACATCCAGGACGAAGCGAATACAGGTCCAAGCTACGTAGAAAAACTAACTAGGATCAGCACCAAGGCAGTGCGCTAAGGACTCCCACTGTTGCGCAGAACTATTACTGAGCGCTTCCATCAAACAGGCAATCTGAGCAACGGCCAACGGGTACATCAGTGACACTTCTGACTCCAGTTTACGAACCTCAGCCGCATGAACTTCAAACATCTTTGAATAGTCTGTCTTCATCTCTTGTATGCGAGTGTCTAGGACTGAGATAGCTCTGTGAGCTTCCTGGCTGCCGTTTTGGTTTTCCTTCGACGCCTGCACAATAGCAAGTCATTAGAAGCTTCCAGGTGTAGAATCATTCACCAATAACTGTTTCTGCCAAGAGACAAACTCTTGTGCCATACACCTCAGACAAGCGTGTTTGACAGTGCGAAGCGTGCAGGGGAATGGATCTTCCAGGTGGATCCGCACGTCCGTAGAATGGCACCGATATTTTTCTCTTTTATCTTGAACCAGGCGTTGCGCTTCGTGAATCGATGTCCGAAGCCGGTTTCGTTCCTCGAGAGCTTTGCAGCCAGCATGAAGCCCACCAGCTACAACACGCAGAGGCGCAGTCTCCTGACTTCGCATGCTTTTCAACCCCGAGACCAATGTGGGCTACGTTATAAGCCACGCGCTTGTAGTGCGCCGGCACCTGCACATGATCTCAGCAGCTGTGCACTACCCGTAACGATTCAGCCACCAGGCATGACGAGTGCGTGGGCAGCCCTGCTTGCAGTTCTAACCAGGCACGCAACTCGGCTACTACAGCGTGGGACAACAATCTCTTGTACATCACTCGCTACAACAACAACGTATGGAAGCAATTATTGCGCGGAGGCAGTGTGATTTTCGAATTGGTTGCTGCTCCCGAAGATTCCATTGTATTTGAACAAGCAGTGTTCATGCGCTCGAAACACCGCAACTTCAAGGGAAAATTCACGGTTATAAGGCTCAAACTACCGAAGACGAGTTTCTTTGGGTTGTAAAATACGTCTCACGCCAAACATTCCCGTGAGCGACACAGGGTGAGCGTGCATGTGCTCAAAATTATACACTGGTCAATGTCAATGGGCAAGAGTGGGATGTTTTCTGGGTGCTTGTGGTACGAATGGATGATGAGATGGCTGAAACTCCTTTTTCAGCCAATTTGTAAGTGTACTGCATGGCATTGTACTGCCATTGTTGCAACAAGGCTCCAAGCGTGTCCTCTACTTTTCCTATGTTAGATTTGCTGGGCACAGCAGCACAGTAGCTCATGCCTGTAAAGAAACGAGCGTTCTTTGTATAGCATAATCGAGTACTCACCCATTATGTGGTATCACCCTAGTACAATCCAAATAGCTGTAGATCATTAATAGACCGATCTGTCACAAACTCCCCTTAGCACTCCTGTAAGTAGGGAGCGGACACTTCTGATCAGTCCTCTGTATCTAGAACTCAAGTCTTATCATCGATAATCCCTTATCCGTCCTATCCAGAGAACACTTATGGCCAAACTTGTACTGGGTTAGTCACAGGGTGTACCACTGCCGCGATTTGCATAGCAATTCGCAGTTAATGTGCTGAGAAAGCCCTGCAGAGGGATGCTTGGGCAAGGCTGAATGTTCAAGTAGAGCTGCCCAGCATACCCTAGCACTAAACAGTTTGCAGGAAATGTATGATCTCTGAGCGCATCACCAATCAATTAAGTGTCTTTTCAACAATGCAGAAAAGTGGATAGCAGAACACGGAGCTGTTGATACTCCACATGGCAGACGACCTGGCTGCGCCGACAAACCTGTCTGATCGGCATCAACACATAGCTAATTTTGTGTACTGCATCCGCTCCACAGTCAATCACTCTGGTGGAATGAAACAACACTACATATGTACCCGCAAATGTTCGAATTCAGCCAATTCGATGCCCGGTTAATTCGGTTTCACTGCTGACACACGTCGACTTTGACAGCTGCATGTCATACACAGGAATATTAAATGCAATCTTTTTGACGATGCCCCTGTCCTCTATGTGTTCCGGTTGCATGCAGCACAGTTCGCTGTCTGAGGCAGCGTTGCACATCACACTGGACGTTACAGCCACAAGCTGTTTAGACTGAAACGTCAAAGATTTGGTAATAGTAGATCTAGCTAGGTCCAAGGCAGTGATCAGCGCTGTATGGTTCTTGTACTAGGTTTAATGCACTCAAGGACACGAAAAAGATGTCAGTGATAATATGTGTGCTGGTTTGAGCAGTTTTTTAGTCCTAGAGTCTTTGATTTTACAGGATCTGGCAAACTCAAGGTGAAGTAATGAGAAACCAGTGAATAAGATGAAAAAGTGTGTAATGCAAAAGTTAACACTAGCTGCCAGCTCAAGCAACGGACACCATTTTAACCACACACTCTTGCAAACAATGAATGGCTTAATATGGGGGTTTGTTATCTTCGTCAAGATGCTAATTGTCCTTTTTGGCTTCATCAAGTGCTGTTCAGCGCCATATCATCTCATGCTGATGGATGAAAGTGCAAGTAATTACACAAGGCAATTAGGGAATGTTTAGAATACGCATTGGCGGAAACTACCGCAGGTTGCTCGACTGGATCTCGTCATGCTGTACGAGAGTAGAGGTCACATGGGGTCGTTTGCAACTTCGCGTTCTGTTATTCAGAAGAGACAGAAAAAGATGATATACCTGTCTTGCGGCAGCGTGCACGTCCAGATGCGCGCTGCTCTTCTCTTCATAGGTCCATAGGCGGTCGAAATCTGAAGCCAGCTCTTGCGTGGTCAGTCCAAATGCCTGTAGTGCGTGAATTGCTTGGTTCCAATGAAGTAGAAGCGCATCAACCGCTCGAGCTCGTCGAACAAGTGTTTCTCCTTGTTGTGCTGCGTCAACGGAGACAGGACTCTCTGGCGCAATCTGCCTTCCGGAACTTGCTGGTACTATTTGATCTTTAACCTACTCATATGCACGAAGAAATAAGTAGGTTGTAAATAGCAACTTTCTGAAGTTGCCAGAAAGGGACTAGAATCTACTCGTCAAGACTGATACTACGCTCAGGGATCACAAATGAGTTTGACTTACCAAACAGCAACAAAATCACACGAAAAATTGTGTTAGTAGTGACTTTTGGTAGTCTGCTGCCTTTACTCTAGCGTGTTGTCGACGAATGTGTGTGAGGAACAGCGTGCGTGTGCATATGCTGTGCTTAAAGACCTTAACATGTACAACCTTCTTACTAGAGAGAACTTTCAATTGCTTATGTAGCCAATGCGATGTTCGCGTGACATGCGATCGGATATGCTTTCTCATTCACGGGCCAGGTACTTATGTACGTCAATTTATTAGATTCCAAGATGACATTGGATATGAAGAATCTAATTTGCAAATTTTTTAAGTAAATTGCTCCAGACCCAAAGATTCGCACCTTTCCGGTTAGGTATGTTACACCAGAGAAGATTGTCGAAGAAAGCTTCCCAATAGTGGAAGACTTCTGCTGACTGCGAGGTGTGAGCATACCGTTGCCGACGAGTGGATAGGAAATGGGCGAGTTTCTGATGCTCTGTATGCTGCTGAAGACGCATCGTTCCTCTTCCACTCGTTTCCACTCCGCGTGAGAAGGCAGAGAGTCGGTATCAAGGGTCAGAAAAAGCTCTATAGCCTGAACAGCAGTGCTTTCGTTGAAAGTGGTCGAAAGCACCGTGCGTGAGAAGTACAGTTCCTTTCTCTGAGTCACACTCCCTCTGGGATCTGCGGGATGACTGGACATCATATCGATGTTCAACACTCGGCAAATCGAAACCGGTTCGCTAGCAAATGGAACATATATGCCTACTTGACAGCTCTTTGAACTTGGATTGTGCTTGAGAGAAGGTTTCACGCTTTCCAAGCCATTACGCGAGTGCACTTACTTAGCGCTGTGCATCGCAAACACTGTTTTTGACAAGTAGAGGATAAGGAGCAAGAAAATCAACAAACATTGACCCTTGAAGCATGTCTTCTGAGCGCTGCATTTACTGTACAGACCATCAACATCCTAGCGTACTTGACAGGTTCAAGGACAAAAAATCATCGCACCAAAGCATCTAAAGTGACATGCTATCTATCAATCACAATATATCACACTGTAAAACATCGATGTTTACTGTAATCCTCGTGCAAACTGTGATCAGGATCGTCAAATTTGAGCAATCGATAAATTAGGGGTTCGTAAGCGCCTGGAAAAACGGTGTGATGAGGTGTTGTAATACAAATCAAAATAAAGTGAACTTGATTCAGATGTTTCAAGTGTGAGTGCGGGATCTAACGTTCACGCGTAATAACATGTGCCGGGACATTTAGTCATAGAAGGATATGCAAGATGAAGCCACGTAGGGTACGCACCTTCGAAGTTCTTAGGTCTTCATGGCGACAGCACTCGTTAATAAATATCTCTAGATCCTGGGCACGCTTGTCTAGGAATGCTTTGTCTGAAAGCAGCTTGCCTTGTAGAATGGTCTTATCGGGGAGTGTAGGGATGAAGTAACCGCTGTAGCGCTCTCCCAGCACTGTGTATAAACTATCAAAATCACTGAAACGTCTCTTTACTGCGCATTGAGACTTCGGGAAACTGCTGAGGCTCGACTTGGTCTCCACGTGGTACACTGTGTAAGTCAGTGGTATGCCCATGGTGGTTTGAGAGACAGTCTCTGGTGTGTGTACTCGCACAGAAAGACCACAGGGCTTGCGCGGTATCTCAAAAATAGGAGGAACGAGAAGGTTTGAAGCCATTGCAGGCGGTGCTGAATTCTTTGGCTGAGATTGTGCTGAAGCGGTAGCGCTGCTATGCAAAGGCACATCGTGCATATCATCTGGGGTGAAGGCCCCGGGGAAAACTTCTGTGGCCACACCTATTCCCACAGGAAAATCAGCTGATGCCGTAGGCATGTTCCCTAAGTAACGCGGACTTCAGGCCCTTTGTCTTCTGGAAAGCAATAGAAGATGTAAGAGATTCTAAGCAGCTAAGAGAATGCGGAAATATGATGAAACGCACTGCAGTCTTGAGATTGCTCCTTAAAGACACGGGCTTGCGTAAGGAAATTTTGCAGAATAACGGATTCTCACGTCTCCGTTGCCAATCTCCAATTGGTGAGTATCTGTAACATCGAGAGTTGACGTATCTGAGACAACGAACTTCACTGCATTCTTCCTGAAGTACATAGCAACTTACAGTGTAATCGAGAGGTCAAATCGTGCTAGAACACGTACACGCTCACATTGTGGAGTTGCGGAACCACCGCTTACAACTTCCTTAAATTCACTAATCGCTGGCAGGATGCCGCAAACTTTCTATCGGAAAGATGAAGGACTTCGAGACTGATAATAGCGCTGCTAGTGAGACATTTTTACGCACAATAACTTGCTCTTGCCCCGTGGCCATGTATCCATGCATGAATAACTAGCCTTGCTACTGCGCATCTGGTCCTGGGCCACACGTCGCCGAAAACTAGAGTGAAGTAAGGGTGGAGAGTTTGCAGAGATAACTGGGTGCTCGCTTTCATGCGACTACATGTGTACTCGTATTAACTGATGATGGTATAAGTCTCGCCCATTCACCGGCCATTAGTTAGAGATGATGGATGCTGTATAACTTCAGCCAACTTTTTATGTACTTGAGGGCACTCTGAAGTATCGCTTGAACTTGCGTTGAAATTTCTCAGGCGTTATGGCGAAGAAACAGAAACGGGTGAGCGGATGTTTCTGCAGCTTGTAACCGCCTTAATTTCATCCCACACATGCTATTGCAATTATTCACAAACTTCAATTCTTTGCTTTGTTTCAGGGCACAACAGGTAATGTAGCCAAGTACATTACAAGAACAAGGGCCGTCAAACGGCTCCAATTGCGGCTCGCTGACTTCAGGTAGTAACTTCGTCCGACACACATCATTTTGAGTTTTCATGGATTTCTCTTGCATATAAGGTCACTTCCCTTGTGTGGCTGAGATTCATATGGTGTACTGAACTATTGTAACGATGCAGGCGTTTGTGCATTCTCAAAGGCATCCATCCTCGCGAACCAAAGAAGAAAGTTCACGGCCAAAACAAGACATACTACCATGTTAAAGACATAAACTTCCTCGCACATGAACCGCTGCTCGAGACGTTCAGGTGCGCTGGACGCAATTTGAATCTTCAGCTTAATACAACCCCGAACGCAAATATTACCTCATCGACAATGTATTCATCAATTACTTGTCTCTTACCCTTACAGATCGCCTTGCTTTTTGGGTACAGTGCATGGTTTCTGCTGTTCGTCTTACACTTCTAGAGTGGACTGCTGTTCAGTACGCAAATAACGAATACTATTGAAGCTGTACACACACAATTCGAGCACTATCCGGCATTTTATTATATTGTGAGTCTGCAGAGCGATTACTGCCCATGAGCGAAAGGTTCGCAAGGCCCGAGCAAAGCGGCAAAACGAGTTGGCGAAGCAAATATTGAGCAGAACTCCTCAGTATCGTTTGGACCATCTGGTAAAGGAGCGCTATCCCTCGTTTCAGGATGCCCTGAGGGATCTGGACGATGCTCTTTGCATGGTGCACTTGTTTGCCGTCTTACCATCAAGTGAGAAGCACGATATTCCATCGAAGATGGTTCAGGTGCTCTTGTCATTTTCTTCCTCTCCTCACTTTCATCTCGGCATGAATTTGAAATTCTTTGTCGTTTCACGTCTGAACCGCACTGGATCTGCTCGTCCAGGTTTCGTTTGCTGATTGAACATGTATACAGAAGCGCACTTGTGATTAGAATGGTGAACATGTATTCTTCTGCACGATTATTCAGCTACTGGATCCGCGTTTTCTACGCGCATAGGATTATTATGAGGGTCCATGGTAATAAAGAGTAAGAAAGACCTTGTTTATGGAACGCCTTTTGGGTTTATGTCCATCATGTATGATCTGTATTTTCAAACACTTCGCGACAGATGTTTGCTGGAGAGGTACCACTTACACTGATATTACATGTTCTGCAGACGTCCCGTAAGCTTGTGCTCGAATGGCAAGCGTACACGTGTCGGACGCACACCTTGAGGAAAGCCTTCATTGCTGTCAAAGGCTTCTACATGCAATCAGTTATTAATGGGGAGCCAATAACTTGGTTGATGCCGCATTGCACCTCACAGGTGCTGCCGTCCGACGTGGACATGCGGGTGATGATGACATTCCTAGAGTTTTACCACGCTCTCCTGCGATTTGTGTTATTTAAGCTTTATCATGATATGGGTCTTCAGTACCCTCCAGTGGCTTGTAAGACAGACGAGGTTCCCGTGGAGTTAGCATGCATCCTCGCAGATCTGACGGGCGCGAACCGGACAGCAGATCAGCAGCTAGCCGATGGTAATTTCATCGCCCTCGTTTAATTGTTTCAAAGACTTTCCTGGCTGGTTGCTGTTACTCCATGTTGACTCATCTGAGCAGATTTACCTCTTTCGATGTTTGCTCGTGATAACTGGCTATGCAGTTAGTACTCCCTCTGCTTACTTCCACGAAGACTCCTTAAAAACTATGCTCTTACGCAGTTTCATCGCTACTGACTTTTGGAGTATATTATCTCTTTTTATGTTAGAAGCAGAACAGGTGCATTCCCGAGAGGCATCTTTTGGGCTACCACATTGTTCCGGTCGTTTTGACAATGATTGTTGTGAAGCGCGTTGATTTTACACCTCCGCTGGCTGCTACAGGGAAGACGAAGGAGTTGACTAGTGTTGGACGAAAGAACGATTCTGACCCCACAAGTGCTGATGCGCCACCACAGTCTGCCGCCTTAAAGAAAAACGGAGAACAGGAAAAAAATGGAGGGTGTGAGCCCGTTGAGCACGAGAAGGATGAAAGCGACGACGAGTCGCTACACATAGACTCGGGGGACGAAGGTTCGGACGAACGACAAACTCGCACAAAGAATGAGAACGTTAGTGATGCAAACGCAGAAAAGCAGACACAGCTTGTCGAGAAGCATTTGCAAGAGGTAGGGTTCAAGCTACTGTATGCCTTAGATATTGTCATCATCTCTACTTAAGTGTCAGTACAATGCTTTCATCGCGATAGTCAGGCATGGCTTCCATTCATAATTATCCATGAGACGAACCAGAAATCTCTGCTTCCTGTTCATCATGCACATTTCTTTTCCAGTCTCTCAGAATCTACGTAATGTACAGGTCTTGAACACGTACACAAATTCGCACGCTGAGCGAGACATGCTTTCAAAGGATGCCGGTCATCCACAGCACGATTCAAGTATGGCTGGAGGGGCGACAGGCACAAACGACATCTCATCTGTCTGCTCTCAGCTTTTCTCTGGCATGGTTTTCTGGTTATCTAGGGAAACTCCCAGGGAGGTGTGCTACTGCTCCTTATCTTTGGCTTCTCCTCTGCAGCTGAGGACAGTGACCATCTATCTCTCATTCGCCCGTTTGTGGAACACCCCATCCTGTAGGACACGTCAAGTCAAGACAAATTTGACGTTTGCCGCAGTGTTTACGCGAGACTATAGGCATCAAGCTCAAACTTTGGATGCTTTTGTATAAGTGATGCATTGGTTTTTGAAGATCCCGATCATCTGTTGCGGTGAAGATTTAAACAATTGAAACGCCCATATCTTCCTGCCGTGATGTAGGCGATTTACTTGGAGACATACAGAACAATCACTGTCGTATTTTTAGTAGATTATGTTGATTGGTGGAACATGCAAACACTCTGTGTGCGCCATTTGGTCTCGAAGGGCGTGAATTGCCCAGACAAGGCAACAATACAACAAACAAAAATTTCGCACTAACTTTGTGCCCGGTACCTGCGTACGGAATTCAACGTATCCTTTAGAAATCTTTGTGATCGGAAACAGAGTGCGGTTTAATTGCATTTCTCACAGTGAGCACGATACTTGCCCAAGAGTTCTAGAATCGGGCCGGGGCGAGGAACCGCAACTGAACAGATGTCACAAGATGGAGTTGGTACAGTTCTACTTTTCTTATGCATCCGTGCACAAAACTGAGCACTCGAAGCAATGTTGCCACTGTCCCACTTGCACCTTTCCAACCCGTTATCTGGGAGCGAAAAAACAACGAAATTTGCTCCACACAAGCGATTCATGATTGCAACTCAAGTCAACAATTAAACAACCCCTGATAAGGTAAAAAAAATGCAGATGCAAACAATGCAGCAGAGGTGATATATTCAAACAGTACAGTGCTGCTGCAGTCTATTATGAACCATAGTAACCACAACCAGTGCCAACACATGAGACCATACAGCATCCAATCTATACATGTGAAGAAGATAACCAACTTTTTTGCTTTGGTGTTGTGAATCAGTTGTAGTTCTAGCCACTCATTGTGTAATCAATGCTGCCATTCCGCAAGAAGCCATTAGTCTGGCAAAACATGAAGTACACAATCGATTCAGCGTTATCTGAGGTGCAACAGTCCAGCATTTCAAGAGTGAATAAAAGATGTCCTTGTCACAAAAGCAAGTAGACAAATGAATGAGCTTTGTTTGTCCAACTGACAAACTTTTAGCTGGACATCTGGGTACCATGGGTACAATGTTAAATGTGTAAGCCCCCAGGTCACTGAAACCAGTCTGAGCTCACTGCCAAAGACTATTATTACATTCAATTCTTACATTCGAGCATTGTCGAGGGGGTATGAGAGTGCGATTGACATCAAGTAGCTCTTCGACCATTTATCACATCAGTTAGCGACATGTCTGAGGGGGATGGGGACATGAGTCAGGGTGGAGAGCTTGCATAAGTGCATACTGAATTGCGCAGGAAGACAACTTGACAAGGGTTAGATGTTTTCTTAAGTCTCCGGGAATTATAGTCGCCCAGAGTGGTACCAGTTGGGATGGATAATGGTACCAGTTGCCAAGACAAACCTCGGAGAGTAGATGACAAACAGTATGTGACATCTCTGAGTACAACTTTCCTTTTTCGGGAACTGGCTCCACAGCAAGGCTGAGCTTATTGGCTGTCCCTGGTGACCACTCTTGTAGATCCATAGATCTGCTCCCGGTATATTGCAGCACCTAATAATTACCTATGTTTTGATTTCATTTCAGACATTTTGCATAGTCTGTAACCATGTGACAGATTGAAGCACATTTTTTATCATGTACCAGAATATATATTGGTCTGGCTGGATGTATAAGCACCAAAATACGGGGTTAAA
>JAULKQ010005034.1:0-15025 GCA_032356285.1 Smithsoniella earleae | reverse complement strand
TAGATCTGATCCTCAAATATCCCTTCTAAATTACAACTGCAAACGAGTCCATTCGATATGGGAACCATTTCAGACGACATGGTCAGCATGCTGCAGCGACAGGACACCCAAAGCCCAGAATAAACTGCCCTGCTGATGGCCACAGCTGCTGAAAACGCAAAGGAGGACTTGATCACTGGAATAAGTGAACATGTGCAGGAGCTGGATCAGCTACTTGAAGATGATGCAGGATCTGCATAGCAAGATGAAACACATACAGATCAGGGCTGTTGGTATATTTATAAAGTTTTGATTTCGATTACAGTGTACTGAAAGGGTGGGAGTGAGGTTGTCAATGGAGTTGTGGTGCAGCTAGCTAACAGTGCTTGCTGTATGTGGTGGCTATACCAATGTGCTTAAGCAATTACTGCCTTGCAAAGCCATATGTTTTGTATGTTTTGCATTCCCACGGCGGAGTACAATTCAGTTGTAATCACAAGTATGACATATTTGTTTCCCAATTTTTGCAAGGAATTCAGAGATTTTCAAGTAACGAGTTGTTCACTTGCACACCCGTCCAGTTTGTTGATGCCAGGTTGTGGCATGTCTGTGTGGCACTTATGCCCATTGTTTAGAGAGCACCACACTGGACGAAACCCTGTTGAGCTTACACTGAAATTTGGAGCACTTTTCTTGCGCAGAGATGTTTAAGCTTATTTTGTGTGCATTCGATACCATGCACGGCAACGTGGCTACAGTAAGACATTGGCAATGACCAACAGTCTCTCTCACAGGCCACCTTGAGGTCACCTTGAGTTCTCTAGCAGGCGTGGTTGAATTTTCAAATAAGAGACCGTGCAACGGACATGTCATCAAGTTCGCTTTCAAGAGCTTTGATATGCTTCATCACAGGAGCTTTGCGCCTCATTTGTGTCACTTTTGAAACGTGGACAGCAAGCTTGTGGTGTACACAATTGATGATCATAATCGTGGACGGCGAGGGGGGTACATCACCATGATTGTCGTTCTCAAGGACTACAGAAAACTGGTGTAGGCATGCTCTTTGTCAACGATTTAACCCGGGGATTGAGTGCACGTTTGTGCGAAATCTGTCCCATAAATGGCTTGCAGGTAGTGAGCTAGTTGAGCTAGGAATAGGGCCTATTGTGCCAGAAGATGTGCAAGATATCGTTTGAGAAGGCAAAGTCAAAAATGATGCTGCTCTTTACCCGTATGACAAACTTGGTGTCATTAGGAAAGAGCGGGAGCGCGTATGGACAAAGCTCTGCATGTTTCGTGATCAGTGTGAGAGAGAGCAAACATCAGTATGACCAGCAACAAGGTAACACTACCTGAGGTACCTTAAACGTATAAATCACAGCGCTGAACACTCAGATGGGCCATGCTCTGGCGCTTCATAACAATCAGGAATGTGTCAATCGTCATGCTGCATACAGCTGCGCATGTATTTAATAGATACAAGCAACATTGAACCAGACACTACCTGCACATCTCCCCAGTACTGCGATTTCTGCTCGGAGCTAGGCCGGGGCTGCAGCGTGTATAGCGGCTCAGCCAGAAGTGCTCCATGAATGGAATACATAGAGATGGTGGACCCTCCACAGACACAGGAGGAGAAAAAGCACAACCTTTGGTGGTTCTGTTTCCTGAGAGAGCGAGAGGAGGACAGACAAAGGTTGCGCCTGGGGAGAACAGGATAGAGTGAAAGCCGGGCAAAGCTTTGTGGATGTGTGTGTTGTGGGGGGGGGGGTTTCGCTGAGGGAGTATATGCCAAGTCATTCATCTGAACGTCATACTGCTGGTACCCTAGTAAATTCAAACCTTCGCCGTATGACCCGTTACCCAACATCACGGCGGCGTAATTAAATTTTTGTGTGACCTGTTACCCTTCACTTTGGTGGCAGGTAAAAAGTAAATTAACAGCACAGCGTTATCCGTTACCCCTTCAACAATGTATGCAGAATGAAATAAATCAAGTAATTCCTGTATACAAGCCACAATCTTTGGCCACTTCGGCAATCAAGACATTCTTTTCGTGCGTTTATGCCCCAGCGCTAGCTGGTATTCACAATGGTATCCAGCATGGTGCCAAGCAGTCCAAAACACGGCGGCGACTGAAAAGTAAATCAATATTATCGTGTTACCAGTTATCTCACGTCGATCTAGGGTGAGTTCAGAAGTTAGGGGGGGTGATGTGCGCCATGGATCCGGTGAGGGATTTGATTTACTACGGTACCATGCATGACTGTCGCTTGCTTACCTTTTGGATAGCTTGTGCATTTCCTGTCAGAAAAGAACTTGTGAAGTGTATAATTGGTGGGATCACCAGTGCACAGAGCTGTTGCCGCTACTTGTTGTTCCTATCCATACACATTGGCTTGCCCTTGAAGATTGTATGTGTTTTCGTATTAGCCTGGCAAAAAAATTGTGCAACAAGTTGGTGGTCCTACCTAACTATGAAAGTGTTGAGGCAGTAGTAATGATGCGAATATAATGTGGTTTCAGCATATGCTCCTAGGCCTTGTAAACATTCAATCCAATTGCGTGAGACCGATCACCGTGACGTCTATCTAGTATAACAAATGGAACAGCGTGTTGCACATTCAGAATAAGTGTAAGTCGACCTATTCACACCAGGCTCAACCTGGCCGAGGCCTCAGCTGATCCACATGTGATTATGCATGTAATTATGCTGCACACAGTTAGCAGAATGTGCCAGTAGGACTGTTTATAAGGTACGGTTTTTGTGCCTTGTGCACTCACTTTGTATTGCGCTCCATCTATCTATCTATCAAAGAATTATCAACAATGTCTTGGCTACACAGTACAAGCCTTGCTCTGGCTGCAATGTCCATCTTAAGGCTCATTAAAGCATCTGAGAATGATCTCGTAATTACAAGTATGTGCATCTCTGGCTGACCCTCCAAATCTCAGTGGCCATCAGGCCTGCCCCTGTGTCCTTGCTTTGTACTGTGGAAGCCTGCATGCTGCATTAGAGTCGTTACTTTCCTGTGGATGGGTATCTATTGGCCAAACAGCCGCTCTTAACTGAAGGGTGGATATGTGTTGTCTTCTGACCTCCAGTTCAAGATGTTGAATGTACAAATCTTTTGATAACAGGAGTATTGAGCGTTTGTTCTCTTAGCAAGTATACAGTAGGAGGAAATAGTGAAGGGGGTAATGCTGCCCTGGAGTAGTGACAACCTGGAGTTGTGAGTGCCTCTCATACGAAAGTTTGCGGTATCTCATTTCGCTTGACACCAATGTCTCTTCAAGACACTGACACGCTGCTTATGGATGTTTTGGGCTCAATAGAAATCGTTGACGGCGCAGGGCGGAGGTAGCTGTGCTCTGCTTCGGAATTATGATGATGCGCAAGCCAATGCTGAACTATTTGCTTTGTACCTAGTAGCACTTGAAACCATGGAACGAAATAATCCCATACACACGGTTTTTGCAGGCTTAGACTTGGTTTTGAGGTCCCGCTGAAAAATCAGGTGCTTGCACAGCACGGATCAACGTTGGGATAGACGAAGCCGCACCTACTGATGCGCCAGTTAGAGTTGCAATAAGAGCAGCAATGCAAATGCCACTGTTTGAGCACGCGCATAAACAAGGCGGAGTAACTCAGCGTGCGTCACTTTTTTGTCACATCAGGAATGTAATCGCTTTCAGCTTTCTAGCGTAGCCCTAAAAATATACATCTTTTTCATTCTGGAACTTGTTGATCTCCTAATAAGTTCAGGTGTCCTGAGTGGGGGCATGGTTGTCGGGCGTGAATTGATTTACATCTACATTCGGCATAGCCCTTGTTATTGGGGATGATGACTTACTGCACCCGAAAAAGGACTATAATTGTTTGCTATCGATGAACTATCAACACCGCTGTGTGAAGCTAGTGCACGAGACGTGTTTGGTGATATGAGTAGACCGGGCTACGAACTTCGACAAGAAATTCTTGGCACTAGCTGCGATCTCTTATGGCTCTGTACCAGCTATCTGGATAATTGCACCTTCAACTTTTCGTTTTGTGTTTCAAGGCCATTCTACGTTCCATGAGTTGATGTACAAATTGAACGACGTCTACCTGTCAGTGCAATGGGACGTATCGGGGAGAGAGGATCTATGAAACAACGCGTGTTATTACGTAAAATGAAAGACCCGCGTTGTGAAAACCTGACTAAGCTAAAGAGTCATTGCATGAGCTCTCATTGACGTGACAAACTAAATGAAGGATATCGAGCTCTGCTGGCGGTTGCTCGTGCACCTTTAAACGAATCTGCCGACAAATAAGTGAGAAGTATGACTCTCAAGTATTTTCTGAGGTTGAAATGCGTGCTATCCTTCCTTTGGACTCTCGAGCTCATGCGTGCTCATGGGAAATTTCAACGCGATTTCCTTGTGTGGACGCCCCCTTATTCTTGTTGGAGATGAATCTGAATTGAGGTATCATTCAGGACACTTTACGTGTCTTCGATGGTAGGGATTTGGGTGAGGCTAAATGGTTGCTTTGCATAGAAATCACCCAGTCCACATTAAGCAAACAAGTCATAATGACACAACGAGTCATGATAAAAATTATGTTGGCAAGGTTTGGATTGTCAGATCGCAAAACAATTCTGACCCCAGCAGATCCAGATCAAGAAAATGTTCAGAATGCACACTTGGCAGAGACTGAGAATCTCAACTCTGAGATCGTACACGCCTCAGGTGATGACGAAATGAAGTTGAGAGAGAAGCTTGAGTTATTGAGAGGCAGTGCTAGCCCTGTCTCATTACCCAGCAAGGCAAAGTGCATGCCCATCAAAGGAGCGTTGCAGTGCGTCGTGGTATGTAGACCAGATATTGCTTTTGCTACGGGGAGATCGGTGAAATTAGTGAATTCCCCAACGTGCTACTTACTTAAGTGTGCAGAAAGGGTTTTGCGATGTCTTGGATGTAACAGAGATTTTGATTCTGTTCTGGCTGGATCACAGAGTGATGTTATGCCATTCAGTGGGTTCTCCAATGCTAGCTATGGGAGAGAGAATGGCAGTGTTTCTGTGTTCGTTGTGTGTTCTTTTGGCCAACCAATACACTGGAGATCTAAGCAGCAAGTTGTTATAGCCATGCATTCCGCCAAGGCAGAAGTCGTGGGAATGAATTCAGCCGCTTTGACTCAACAGTGGTTAGAAATAATGTATGCAGTTGATCTTCAGGCTGATATGGAAGGGACCCCGGACAGGCCGAGGCAAATTCGTCAGAAATATAAGAAGATACATGAACTTCAGGATGATTTAGTTCTCAAGGTTATGTGGGCACCTTGTCCTGATATGCTGTGGTGCTCATTGCATCCCTCCCGTGGAGTACACCCGCTTCTTCACCAAAAAATGTTGATCCAAGTGAGGGATCGTTGGAAAAGCACGAGTCACTGACCAAACCCGATTGCCCACACTTCAAAAGGGATCATGATTTTTCTGGAGAACATATTGTAGCGCAACCTATCCAAACTTGGAGTCAAACCTATCCAAGACAAAAACAAACAAGCATCGGAATTACTGGAATACAAGGCCATAGTTCAGGCATCCCTCACTTGCAGGGGTGTGTTGTACGGAGATTAGTATTCTTGTGAAGATACATTTGTATGCACGCCGTAGTTATAGCAGTGCAAAGAAGACATTGCGGTAACTTGAGTGAATGAGTACTACCTATCGCTTTACATGAGTGAATACTGCAGTATTGTTTTGCTTGCAGTCCTGCATCCGGTCCGAATTCTGAGCGATATAAAATGTCCAATGGGTTCAACAAATGAGGGAACTCTGCTGAAGGCCTGTACGCAAGTTGTAAGTCATGCCCCGTTACACGTGAATCAAATCCATCTGTCGATTCAGAAAATTGATCTATACTTGTCAAAGTAATAGCAATGTTTCAGGTGAATACCTTCGCTCTTGCTTTCCATAATTTTTCATTCGCATTCATCAGTTAAGTCCCGTAACTGTGCGACGAAGTCTTGTACGAGAAATGGAAGTGAAGACAAGGCATATCCACACCTGAGTTACTGTCGGGATGTTCACCAACCTGATCACCGCATGCCTCGAAGAAGGACATATCTCAGCAGGCAAGATGAGTTGATTGTGTGATTGTTATTCGTTCTTTAAATTGAAACATACCGAGTTGTCCTTTGTTGTACTTCACTTCCTGTTAGCTTCTATATATACAGTTTATCACAGCGTACTCCTGAGCACCGAATACATGCACCAGCCGTACATAGGATTGCAAATCGTCCTGTATGCTATGTTTGCAGTCTATGGCTAGAAGTGTGCTCGTCAGACGCGCGCAATTCACAGTCAGGCCACATGCGTACTCGCAAGCATTTTCATCACCAAAGTAAAAACGGACATGCAGCGTACCTAGTATTGATTCTCAGTCACTTCCAGTACACTAGAAGAGTTTAATAGCTTTCCGTTTTGAATTTCACGAAAACGATCTGCTTACACCACGCATTGAATGTTCCTTCGTCTTACACGCTGACAACATCCAACGACTTACACCACAAAAACCAGCACTCTGCCTCAAAAGTTAGTTTCCAATGCTCATTTAGTAGTTACACGGGGTATTGTTAGTTGAGTTTAGAGAAATTCGATTGATGATTACAGCGACAGACGGATAACAATAATAATAACAAGCATAAGAATACTACGTCTGTGAATAGCGAAACGTATTGTAAGGGAAGATGCCAAGGTGGGCAGTTCCAACTACTGTAGATGAGGCTTCTAAGACGCAGAACTCAAGCGAAACGACGGGTATGCCCAAGGGGCTGGACGGTCAAAACTCTGCGGTGGGGGTTTCACTCCCGTGCCAGAAATTCCGCCCCGAGTATGATGTAGAAAGACCGACTGTAGCGGCAAGAATCTTCGAGTTCCATTTGCATCGAGTGATTGCAATTCTACGAAAATTCGACTAGACCGGTTATACACTTTTCCGGCAGTTCTCGAAATCGGTCCATGGTCATGTCAAGATTATCTTGCACTGCCCTGGAACGCGGGGCCGCGTTCCCTGGTGTCCATGGCATGCAATCCTGGCTGGCACCCGGCTTTCTTGCCACCATCGCCAGGAATTTAACCACAAACAACTGTAGCTGTATCTGAGATATATAGAAGATCAAAATTGGACAAAAAATAAGAGATCTTGAAAGTGGATAGACTTCCTGAAATGGAGTGGATGCAGGGCCCCATACTTGTATCTATTTGATGGGAACCTGAGGCGACCGGTAAAGGCAACACATCGAGATATGCTGATGCCTGCTCGAAGTTCCCTGCCTCGAGAACAACTTCACAAGTAGCTCATCATGTCAGAGTCGTGCAGGCCCGGTTGGTACACCACGGTAGGAACTCTGCATTATGTAGTACCATGGTCGAATTCCACAATGGAGAAATTGTGCTTGCTCGATAGCAACGAGCAAATTCGAGATGAAACGCCACCGGCTACAGCTGCCTCTCACAGTTGCACTAGCAACATAAGAAGAAAGAACAGGTAACGGCTAACGTTTGGGGAGACAATACATCTTGTTGTCTTTCGGAACAAGGCATTCGCGAGCAGCTCTGCACATGATGATACCAGAAAACATGATTGTGAGAAAAACTTACACTGTATGGATGCGGCACTTTCTATCTCAGCAGTTCATGTGCAGTCTTGCGATGACATTTGCTGCAATTGTGTACGGTGACAAGATTGTAGAGAGAAAAGAGTCACATCCACATGCATTCGGCTCCATCTGGTTACAGTTTCATGTGGTTATGTAGTAGTTGAGTTCGCAACAGCGGAAAGCGGCTATTGTTATAGTATGTCGCGAATGGCACAGCTCAGAAGCCATGAATGCATCTTTTTCCGCGCCTCTTCCGTGTAAAGGACACATTCAGAGAAGAGGACTGATACCGTGTGCTAAGCCCCTGAATTTACTCCTAGGCTCTTGAATATCTAATCAGTTGTGACACTGTGAAACGTTCGTTGACTCATCGAATGTTGATGACGGTTATGCGAAGGTACCACGTGAATTTGAGTCAGGAATATGATGGCGTTAGAGAAGACCAGGAGAAAGAAATGCAATGGTCAAGACTCTGTTATATCGTTAAGCGTCGGTATTTCATGAACAAGTGACAGTTCAGGCACGAGGCATATCTCAACTGAGACGAACAGTACAATACACTGCGGTGCTTCCTCGAAAATTCGCTCGTGTCTTGAAAGAATGTTCTGAGAAGTATTTGTTTCTTTCAAGCAGCATTGATGCTCTCTACGTACAGTTCAGCTGAAGGTGATTCTCCTCATCCGTATAATTTACCGTTTCAGAGGATCTGGCGTTCGCCTAAGATTCGCAGGATCTTCAAACTTCTGGAAGCATTCCGCACTTGCACCCTGAAGTAGTATCTGGGGTCCCTGTACCTGAACTCCGAACTTCTTCTCTAACTGGAAAGTAACACGCACCTTCAACACTGGGTGTTATACTTTTGACACTATGCCTTGTATGCTAGCTAACGTACAAGTTGCAACAAGTACAAAACTCACTGGCACCACATCACCACGATTAAAACAACCAATGGCCTTCAAATCAAGCATTGTGATCACCTATTCTCTCATAACCAGAAGTATAGGAATGCCTCGGTTGATACGAAAAGGCCATCGCTTCCAGAACCATGAGCTGTTGAATAATGAACCGAGCTCGAAACGACTAAAAGGGGGACACAGGATCCATGTGGGTAGCTCATATTAGCGAATGATGAATCATCGATCTTTATAAAGTCACTCTTCAGCACGAGGTAACAATCCTCGAAAAGACAGCCTTTGTTCAGTTGCACGGAAGTTCCGTCGGCTTGCCTGAGAACAGTTTGAAAAGGACGTTATTGTTAATCAGCGAGAATGTTCCAATTGCAAAATAAACTTGCCATTAGGTTTCATGCCACCAAAGGATGTGCTACACAGTCAAGGGGATAACTCCACTACGAAGTCTGATGCGTTATCGAGAAAGTCACAAAACCATGCTAATGCAGGCCTAGCTTCAACAGTGCACAGAACTTCCAGGATGCTCAACTCATAAAATGAAACTAGGTCAGAGCTGCAATGCTGCAACGCAAGTTGCCGCAGAGGCCAACAAAGTTGTAAAGGTGCTCTTGGTCAAAAACAACTTGTGGCCAATGCGGAATCGCGACGAGTTTGTGTCTACTGACAAAACGCACTGATGGTGTTGGCATTTGCTCTTTGAAATCATTGTCACGTATCTAGTGCTTGCATCGTGATACATCGCTGCGAATAGCGTTTGAGAAGTAAGTGTGCAGCAACTTTGTTGATTCAATTTTACCTGAGTGAAATGTCATCTCAACATATGTATAACAGCGAAAAAAAGTGAATGATTTGAGCAAATTTGTATGTACCTTGGTTCAAATTCTGTGGTGTAATGGTCAGCAGTAGGCAGGCGAGGGACATTATGACGCGACGCAGAAGATTGATACATACATGTATCTTCTGCCAAGGCTAATGCATGCCTGCAAGCCCTTCGATATTGCTTCAATACATGAGCTTCCAAACATCCTGCTTGGGCCATCAATCAGCTAGTAACGCAAGCCGGAGAGGCCAGCACATCGGCAAGTTTCATAGAACAAACCAGAGAGAGAGAGAGCGGTCACGGAGGTGTGCACGAACAAAGAAAAGGGCGAATTCATACTTCGACAGTCCGATGATGATCATGGATGGAAACAGCGAGAGATCAGTCGTCCTGTACATAGTGAACGCCGAATAAAGACACAGAAATCAATTTTTTTCCTTAAAAAGAATGCCTTTTTCTAATTTTCTTGCTAGTTATTTTTAAAGTAAGTTTCTGTGGCCAAGAAGCGAGGTGACAAGAGGCGTTCAACCATACCTTATGGATTACCGGGCCGAATACGACTGCTGCCTGCTGCTCGTGACTTGAGCTCTAACGAGGAACTGGATAGCAAGCTCTTAAATTTGTTGAAGACAGTCAATATGGACACTGCTGATATGTTTTAGAGCGCCTTTTTGGTGCTGCAAGCGTAAGTGCACCTAGGTGTCGTGTCGCCACGCATGCGCGAGCTGCATGACAACTGGGGGGAACTCTGCAGAATTGGAGCCCTAAAAGGCGGCATGCGTCACGTTGGATTATCCTTAGCCGCTGGCGCAACGCCGCGGCGTCACCGGATTGACCTGGTTGAAAAATCACATGCGATTACAGCACTGTTGACCTCCCTCAAGAGCAATTTAAAACCTGCCAACTGTCAAATATTTCGATCGTTTGATTGGAAAGATCTTGATCACTTTTCGGGGCTAAACTTTTCCTTTTGGCTCGTATAGAAGATATCCAGATCTGTCTGAATTAGAGCAGTGAAGCACGTGTCTCGGTACACAAGCAAGGGCCTTTTAGACGCATATTTCCGAGTTTGAGCTGACTGTACTTTGACTCTCTTCAGGCTAGCGCAGTGCTTTGCCTCAGGCGCCCTATCATCGCAACCAGTGGCTGGATCTGCTCTACCCCGCACCGTTACTGCGCGCGCGGCGAGAGCACAATCGGAGTAGGTTTTCGTGCGACTCACGTGCACTGCCATGCACGCTGTGCGAGGCGTTGACACACAAGCATGGACACTCTACCTGCAACCAATCCCGCTTCAGCACTGGAAGGACAGATTCAAGTTGATTTAGCCTTGGTTCCAGGAGTTCCATTGTAATCTTGTGGTAGTAGAAAGCGGTGCTCAGTGCCGGGCAAGATAGGGTTAAGGTCGCAGAAGGGACATGCATGATAAGAATTGCATTGACCGGTAATCACGTGGCACGTGGCCTGCAGAAGTTTGGAATTTTGCAGCGAGCGAAAAGGGTGTACTGAGCTCGTCAAAAAATGGAGAATTTGAGGGAAAAATGTGATTGATGGCGTATGGAGTGTCAGTACTTCCATCTTGTCTGAGCTTGGGACGCCGTAGCGGTTCCGAGTATCGTGCCGTTAGATTTTCCGTGGCACAAGCACATCACGCGAATGACGTCACGCCTTTTCTACGCACACAATTTCGTGACATGGGCAATACGTGGTTGCAGATTTTTTTGCCCTCCAAATAGAGCAGCACTACAATTCCTGGAACCTCTCTTTAATTGGTGATCAACGTTGTTATTGGATTGTGCTGTCACGAACAGCAAAACTTTTTTCTCTACCCCAACTACTTTCCGAACGTTGTGAGAATCAATTCCAGGCAAGACTCCGTCCTGACGGTTGCCAATTTCAGTCCTTCAACTTTTGTGTTACTCATTGAGTGGGTTCTTCACGGCTGTTTAGAAGGGTTCACAGCAACGGTGTGTGGTTTTTCGCTGCCCCGTGATATCAGCCTATTACGTCGAAACCTCAACTCCGCCAGAAGTTAGCTCTTATGGACACTGAAAGTATGTTTGAAATGGACCTCGGAGGTCCTCCAATTGGAGGGCCCTCTCCTTCAGAGTCTGCCGCGGTTCCCGTTCCCAGCAGTATGGATTCTTTCGACTATCAGACGGAAGCTGCTGGCGGCGAGGAGCTGAATGGTGCATCTCCTGTTGCCTCTGGGCTTCAATCGTCCAGTATAGGGAGCCAACCAATTCTGATGAACCGAGTGCCGGAGCGGGCCTCTCCAAGCGTCATGGTGTGCTCCAGTGTTGCCTGCAATCTTTCGAGTGGCCGCTTCATTAATCGCTTACAGAGTTTCGCATGCAGGCACAATCGCTTCCTGTCAACATACCCTCTCCTTTCACTCGCTCTCCCTGTGCTGAAGAGTGCGTGGTAGACGACAGCAACCTCAAACCCCACGAATTCAGCCAGTTCTACGATGCAATCCCAGCTTCCACTTCATCTAGGCTGCGAGACCGAAACAAGTATTTCCAGGATCTCGGGTTTTTGCCAACTCAGACAGCACCTGGTGGTTTGGGATTTTCGCTGCCCAACACTTCAAGATTTCGCCGAGCACATTCAGATGCGGACGGTCTGTACCCCCGGCTCTATTACTCTCCTATCAGCGCTATCAATGAGTATCCAGAGTAATTGACACCTGGATTGGATCGCTGGCATTATTTTGCAATTGTCTAGATTGTGCGTATCGTGGGAGTAACGGTTCATAACTAGATCTGGAGGGAGGATAGGGCGCTCCCATACTGACTGGCTTGAGTCATGTGTCTTACAAAGTTTACATATTTCTGTACAATTTTTTTTTTGTGTATTCTGCGAGGCTTCTGCTTTTGCCGGGTGACACCCGTGCAGCCGTAGGTCCTCTTCTGGGGAATAATACTGCACAGAGAGCGGCTCTTAAAGCGGCTCTTGATTGCAGAACAGCAGCAGCATGGCTTTGGTTCGAGCTGTGTTTAGGCTGGAATTTGCTGTGCGCGTATGTGGTTGGTGCGAAGTGAGGTCCAGGTTCTCTTTTATTGGAAATGTGACGACTAGTTTTGGGTACGGTGAGAATGGAACTTCGGAGTGGAATTATAATGGGCCTGTGTCTATTTGCTGATGATTGTCATACTTAGTTAGGTGGTTGACAGGAGCTGTGGCTTGTATCCCAACATGTTTGTTTGGCTGTATGAAGCGTGCAATTTAGGCAAGAAATGATGTTGATCCACGAGTCTGATTTTGTCTGAACTGCGAAGCTTGTTGTGGACGTGTAGGGTGTGCTTGAGTTGTGGCTATGTACTTGTGTGGATCCAGGATGGTGTTGACTGAAATCAAAAGGAAAAAATAGTCAAGAGTTAGCGTTCGTGGTTGTGATGCCTGTAGTACACGCAGGTGCATATTCAACTTTTGCGTGCATAGAGGCATGAAGTGATACGTTTGTCATGGTGTCGTGTAAGAATTATACAGTTGTCAATGTCACTTTGTTATATGAGCAATACTCAATCGGATCCGTCCAACTTCAGCTTCCCTACGCAATATGTACACATAATGACATATTGCTCCACTCCGACACTACAATAGCGATTTCTTTATGTCAGTGAAATGTACCCAGGCATCCTTGGTTAAAATCGAGTTTTGGGCACAAAGCCGACAGTAATTCGGTACAGTTCCTGCTCACTGGTCGTATTGATCATCAGGTACTCATCTTCATTCGCTGTTGGTCGTGGATGTAACGAGACATTGGCAACTAGAATACACTATGATTGGTGCCCATTTCATTTTTATCAGTCACACATGTGGTCTGGAAGCTGCTGGTGATAATTTCTGACAGTTCTGGGTTCAGTCAACCACAAAACTTTCTGTTTTCTGAGCTCCCGGATTGATTATGGAGGGTGATACCGATTAGTTACAGATGCGATTAAGGCCATTTCAGGCGAGGGTGATACCGTACTAACCTAAAGTACAAACCTTCGCTGCGTGACCCGTTACCCCAGCCTGTGGCGGCAAAATTAACCTTGTTTGAGCTGATACGAACAATGTTCTGAAAGATTCTGATTCCAGGAAGTGGGATTATAGCATTGTGATGAAATTAGTTAAAGCTTGACCATAGAATGCTTTTCATATCTATGGAGTGTGCATGATTGCATAAATGCGTCACCGAGAAGAACGTCGTGAGTTAGTCGTAAGCGTCAAGTTGTCAGGGAGGAACACGATAGTGGTGTAGATATACACCGGGAGTCTTCTGTCTTCTTATATACTTTGCTGCATGATCTTCATCTTGAATTTCAGCGCCATGCAGCTTGCTGGTTCTTCGGGCGTTCACTTTTGCGAGCGCGTCATCCATGCATGTATGTGCCAACAGACACAGTTATGCTTATACCTGCACAGCACATATTCCAACACCCCCCCGTTTCAATAGATCCGAAGGGTCATTGGTGGTGACAAAATATCGTGTCATTAAAGAATACCAACTTTCTCCACCAGGTCATTGAATAAAACAGAGCCTAGTGGCTTGGTGAAAACGTCAGCAATGTTCAGTCTAGAGGGAATGTAAGTAGGGTCAATAAGCCCCTCTTCGTACTGATCACGTATGGTATGGAACTTGATAGCGAAATGTTTATTGCCTTCAGTCGTCCCATGTTTGGTGATGGTATGAATTGCAGCTTGATTGTCACAGAGATGTTTGAATGTCACAAAATAGAAACCAACGTCTTGTAACAACTTTTGTAGCCACAAAGCTTCCTTCACTCCCAGTGCAGCTGCTATGTACTCAGCGTAGGTGCTGGAATCTGCACATAACGTTTGTTTCCTAGAACGCCTGATCACTGTTGCTCCAGAGAGCTGAACCAGGTATCCAAAGAATCCTCTGCGATCCTCCAAACAAGATGCATGAGAGGCATCTGTGTAGATGACTGGGTTAAAAGCATCCCTGCATTTCATGGTCAATTTCTTGGTTTGTGTACCCTTCAAGTACCTTAGCACGTCAAACGCTTTTCCTATATGCTCAGTTGTTGGAAACTTTTGAAACCGAGACAGTGCAATGAAAGCGAAAGATATATCAGCTCGTGTAGTCTGATATCGATAGCGATATCGATAGCGATATAACTAAGGGTACCGATAATACTTGCAAACTGGTGTGGATCTCCAGGGTCACCCTCTGTGGAAAGCAGGAGAGTGGATGGCATTGGTACAGGTTTAGTATGAGAGTCAACAAGATTATAAGTCTGTAACGCATCAGAAATCTTTGTACCAGAATGAATGGTCAAGGTCTGGCAAGACTTGTCATAACATATATTTATTCCCAAAATAAATGATATTGGTTTGATTTCATGACACTTAAACCTTTGTTCCATGGCTAAGCAAGTGTCACGGCTACAAGGACCTCCAGATACCATGTCATCTACATGGACGAGTAATCAGGTCACGTCATTATCAACACTTTTCACAAACAAGCATGAGTCAGCTGAGCTAGGTTGGAAACCTTTAGATATCAAAAACGCTCTGGCTTCCTTATGCCAGCACCGGGCTGCTTGTTTTAAACCGTAAAGAGGCTTACCTAGTTTCAAGATTGCTCCGGCCGGGCCAAAATGGTACCCCTGTGGCTGGGCCATGTACACAATATCATGCAAAGTTACTTGTAGGAAA
>JAULKQ010005023.1:0-15037 GCA_032356285.1 Smithsoniella earleae | reverse complement strand
TGATAAATCATGACACTGTCTAACCTGTACATGTACAACATGATAGAGGTCAACAATCAATTTAATCCAGTACGGATTTAGCGCTCCCGATTCCTAATATGGTATTGTAGTGTGGCTGTCGTCGGTTTGATTCCTGGCGAGTGCCGTAGTGCATACCGGAAGCCCTGTCACCCACCCCCCGTGGTAGAAAAATAACCAATGTAATTAGTTAATGTCCTCAAAAAACAGGACTGCGACCACTGGAGGGTATAGAGTTCAACATACACACAGTGTACCGCGGCTGTGGGGGAGTGTTGAATGATGACTCATAACATCGCGAACCACTACATGTATGACGTGATAGAGGTCAACAATCAATTAAATCCAGTATGGATTTGGCGCTTTTCGTCGCCTAACAGCATCGGCTCCTGTTTATAGAAGTGCTGTGAGGATAATTGGGGGTCACTGATCTACAACTGTTTGGGCTTCACTACAGTGACCTTGTATATTTATGTGTACTATATTCTCTCTTGCGTATAACCCACTTGTACCTTAAAACTACATCAACCTGGCTAGTCATGTGTGCGATTCCGTGAAAACCATGATCCAGTCCCCTTAGTAACCTTTGTAGTCCAAGGCGAAAGTCGAGTGACGTCCACTCCACTTCGGGATGCCATTACTTTGAGACGATGTCTATGAACATGTTACTGATGTCTGTGGTACTGAAGTTGAGAGATGCCTTGCAGGTACTACTGTATGGTGAGACCACTGGAAGGCTTGTCAAAGCATGCTCAAGCATCTAAAACAACAGTTGTTGGCGCGAAGTTCCCCCCCGCTACAGTTTGCTTGTAACAGAGCGCTGATTTGTGGAGCCTAGTTGTAGGCTAGTGTTCAGCTGATGTTGTGGATACTGGGAGCTTGAACCCTCTGACCAGAACATCAGCCGAATATTCAGGTTTCTGTACTGAAATATTTGATAGATGTATGGTAGTGATTGTTGGAATCCTGTAATGCGGTAGCACCTTTATATGACAGCACTCTTTGTTCTACCTGGGGTAGTACAGAATTTGATTTGGTGTACTGAAGCGTCACTACTGTGGTAAATGGTCCAAAAATCTTTCATGAATGCCTGGAAATAAATGGAAAACTTCATTTCACCAATTCTCCCTCGTGTGTGTTTTTGTTATTGGCTATCAACTGTCGTTGTGGAGGAGACGTCAATTCACAACCACCTTCTCATATAATGTAGCTTCCTTCGACAGAAATGTGTGTGTCCAAGGTTCCCTTATTGTGCTGATACACTGTAAGCATTAACGTCGGATGAAGCTCTGATATTTTGATTTGAGGGTTCTCACACAGCTTCGTCTTTCTCTGAGCCGGTTAACGCTGTACAAGTGATGTAGGTGGCTTTTCATTATTTGGAGTTTTCTGGATAGATTGTTATTATGCGATTTTTTTTCACGGATTTGTGGTGCGGTAACGCGCGGGGCTATGACAACTAATCTCCACGCTTGGAATGGATATCATGTAACGTTAAACCAAGTCATAATGCTGACCATGAATATGTGTGAAAGGTTGACGAGGAACCATATTGTCAGGTTACTATGTTTTAACTGGTGCCCGTACGTAAGTGTCTTGCTGCGGCGACCAAGTTTTCCTTTTCAGGTACAAGCATGTACCGAGTAGTATATCAATAGAACCTTAAACAATAGTTTTATATTGTGGACAAATCAGAGGGTTCGTGATGCCGAAAGAGCCAAGAAGTACAGAACAGCGCTCTGGCGACCAGCAGGCTGCTGGAAAGGGCGTCCTTCTACCAGAGAAGCCAAATTTCACACCCTTATCTGTAACAACGAGCTCTGGAACACGGGTTGAGTTTAGAAGAGTACGTTGCTGTTCTGCTTATGGAGTACGGGGCTCTGACTCTCATTCTTCTCACGCCCGTTATGCTGCTGGAAAATTCCCAAGCTGAAAATGATTAGACTCCTACAACTATTTTAAAAACCAACTCTAACCTAACCTTCAGCACATGTGAAAAGAGTTCAATTGTATCTCAACTTCGTGCTTGGCAAAGCACCCAGTGCGGAAACTCTCCAGTCGGCTGGCTCGCGCGCGTGGTTTCTCATGTATTCGGAGAGAAATCATTCGCTTATACTATGGTTATATGTTCAACTGTTTTTGAACCGATTTTTGTGTACTATTGATCCATGTAGGTGAGGCGGCAAACGAAACAGTCTGTGCCTTAAATTTTGGCTGTGTTCTCGAATTCCTTGACGTCAACTTTTTCATCCAGGTACCCGTACCACAGCATAGGATGACACCTCTTAAAAAATGCTGGCTAGATGTCTATAAAACAGTCACGGAAGTCCTGAAGCTGGATATGCGCATGAACTTGAAAACCCGGAAGGTATGCGAGCCTAGTACTACTTCATCAACCTTTTTTGATTTTACTCTTTAACTACATCAAAGTGGGGGACAGACTTGCATATCTTTGACTCCATACCAAATCATCCAGGCAGCTGCAGGTAGAAATTAAGACCACCAAGGCTCAACAAGACACTGGTTTACTGCAAAAAGCAGCTGATTACGTTCATGCATACATTTTAGGTAAGAATTTATCTTTTGTGCCCTCATCTGCGAGCTGCAGGACATGAACAACCGATTAATCTTGTTCTCACTTGACGCAAAAGGACTGTTGAGTTTCCATGTAATCTGCATTTTATTCTGAATCTGGACAGATTCAAGTCGTAAGGTATCTTTCAGACTCTAGTAAGGTACTAATTATTTAGAAATTTGTGAGCTCAACTTCAGTAGATGCAATCATCTGGCTTCTGTATTGATGGTATTGATATATTGTGACTTGCAGGGTTTGACCTAAAGGACGCTCTTGCTTTGATACGCATGGACAATCTGTACATCGAAACTTTTGAAATTAAAGATGTCAAGGTAAGATTCCTCAAGTGTGTCTCCAATTGTATCCGACATATGCTTGAGCAATACAGAACTTGTGAGATGCAGACCCTCAAAGGTGAGCACCTGTCAAGAGCTATCGGGAGAATATCGGGAAAAGATGGTAAAACGAAGTTTACCATCGAGAACGCTTCTCACACACGAATTGTGTTAGCTGACACAAAAATACACATCCTTGGAAACTACCAGAATATCCGAGTTGCACGGGATTCTATATGCTCTTTGATATTGGGAACTCCAGCAGCCAAAGTGTACACGAGACTTCGTACAGTAGCATCAAAGTTGAATAGTGCTTGATGTACGTTGTAATGAAGATCATCGAGTTGTGAAATTGATAAACAATAGTGGAACATGGGTTTTACACAGTTAATTGAATATAAATCACAGACTACTTACTTGTACCAAGCTGATGTTGGTGTTCACGGAAAGCATTGACATTGGTTGGGATGTCCTTGAGTTCTGCAAACAAAGCTGGAGCCTTGTCCCCCTCAGTTTTCCAAGGTTCCCAAGAGGCCATAGAGTCCACAAGCAGTCTTTCCTTCGTGACATCGTTGATTAGTTCTTCATACTGCCTTCCTATGACTGCTTCTGCATCTGCTTGCGATGGCGACTCAGTGACCGTCTTCAGGAATGTGTTGCAGTAGCGTTCTACATGCTCGCGATAAGCCACGCCTTCCGGTATCTTCTCTTTAACATAAGCAAGCAGTTCTTTGTAGAGCAGTGGAAGCTTCTCTGCTGCCTCTGGATCTACCGGAAGGCCAGCCAAGTAAGTACTAGTCTTTGCTCCCCTACATTGTGTACTTACTCCAGCAAACACTTCTGCGGTGAGGAAACGGAAACTACTCAACATTTCGCCACGTAATAGGTGGCGAAACATTCCTGTTAATATTTCTCGTTTATCTCTGAGAACTGATTGCGACAGTCCTTTCAGATGAAAGAATATACTATTACATGCGTGAAAACTTCATAAGGATGGTCGTTTCGCGACCTGAAAAAGCTATTCTCTTATCATCTTGCAGCCCAGAACTTCCCGTGCGTAGAGGCTGCTATTTTTCCTAGAATTATGGACCCTTACGCCACGGCCCTCTATGCAAATGAACGATTGTCGCTGTCCCTCTTCCACTTCGCTGTCCATTAAATTATAATCTGATAGGAGTGATAATGAGCTGTTGCCGTGGATTCGTACATGTTAATTCCCATTAGTACAAAGGAATTCATGTAGTTAACTCGGCTTGGCTCCGAGCTGTTTTGTGCTCTATAATAGCAGAAATAGAGGGTATCAGTTCTTAACAGGTTTGATGGTGTAATAATGATGGACAAGGGCGCCTTTACTTCGTCTTCTTTCGACGCGAAAGAATGGATCAACCAGACGTGCTCCGGGGCACCGGACAAGGACAATCTGGACAAGTGAGTGCATTGCGAACTTGGCATATTCACATTTTGTTATGCAATTTTTATAACTTCAAGCGATGCAGTCATCATGATATTGCATAGCGTGCGTCCAACTCCAGGTATCTTCAAGAGGTTGAGATGAAGCTACAGATTGCAGCCGAAGACACAGAGAAACAGGTATATGATACAAGTGTCTTCATCAGCTCTAGAGTTCACGGAATCACTCGTGATATAAGTAGACTTTACAGCAATTTGTCCGGAATGACAAGTGCGGTGGACTCCTTGTCTGCGAAAGTCTCGACAGACGAGCGCCAGTGCTCAACAGCAGCAGCCCGCCTGAAGCAACTTGATGTCGTGAAATCAAGAATGGTTGCTGCTCGTAAAACGCTTCAGGTGTTACCCTCGCTCTTATACCTCGTTATGAACCATCTTGAACAACGCCCATATCTTGGCATTTAACTCTGAAGTAGCCTTTGCTTCCAGGAGGCCGCAACCCTTCGAAGTCTGTACGATAGTCTCGACGACTTAATGAGTAGGGGGGACATGCAGCAAATGCTTGTCGCTCTCAAGACCATGCGCACCAGCTTGAATTCCCTTGTGGACGTTCCTGAATTTGTAGGTATCACGGACAAAGTAGCAATTTTAGAATCCAGAGTTAAAGAAATGGCCGCACCAAAGTTATCTGAGGTAATCAGAGACAAGAACAGTGCGATCCAGTAGTGCAAATTTGAGCACTCCGTGCTTGGCTACACTTGCTGTTATGCATGCTGTCTCACAGCAATTGATATAAGTAATTGTTTATCGTGATTACTATTCCTGCGAGCAGGACAAGGTGACAATTCCCTCGCCTTTTCGTCGATGTTGTACGCATTCTCTCGTAAACACTGCCTAGCTGTAATCATCAATACTTATGATCAGCCTGAAAATTTCTGCAGAAGAAGAAGTGCAAAAGCAATGGGAGGCGCTGGTGGCCATCGAAAAGGCTGATATTGCTCAAGAGACTTACTTGAGATATGTGTGCTTGACATTAAACAGCGACTTTCAAGAAATATTATCCATCAAGGTCAGTTCACTTGTATATATTGCTTGCGCGGGACTTACCGTTACGTCCTCCCGCTTTGCACTGTCTGACCGCGTGCAGGAGGCCGCTGAGGATTGGATCCCAAAGTGGCATCAAAAGCTGCTCAATTTCGCATCCAGAGAGAGCGAATGGCTGAAGAGGACTTTACCGTCACAGCACCCCGCAATTCTTCTCCAGGTACTCTCGCCCGAGTGTTGAATCACAGCTTGAGCCGGTTCAACGCCCTACTGAAACGCCAAACATGCTTGTAGGCGCTGTCAGTTTCTCTCAAAGGCTTCGTCAAGCCCGTTTTGGACAGCCTGGAGCTACCGGAAGGGAATGCACGGCTTCTGTTGAAGTCCGTATCTCAACTAGTGTCTCAGACAACTGAGTTATCCACGCAGCTCCAAGCCCTGTTTCCAGAAACCGAAGCTTCCGTAATGGCGTCTCTGAGCCATCCTTTAATCCAACCGTTCGAGCGGTTCATCAATCGGTACGCCCAGCTGGAAGATGCTGTGGTAAACGAGGAGGTACGCCAAGCTTGTGGATTTTGTAGTGCCTGTTGATCGCTATGCATGTGTAGTAGAAATCGTGTACCCTTATTCGCGTGTTCATAGCAGTGGCGAGATGGCCGTGATTTTGCATGTAGCTAGGGAACCTGGTTGGTGGGGGCACGGATATTGGGGACAAGGTCGTAGATTTAGAGAACATGATCCCCATAGCTGGAGAAATTGAGCGCATCGCCGAGGCTGCAATGGACCGATGCGAGGCACACACCGCGAATCTCCACCTGCCGGAGCTATTACCGATGATCGACGCTGCAGTCGCACGTGCGATCGGGCGCATGCAAGAGCAAGTGCGCGAGGTAGCGAAGCGAGCATCAGCTACTGTTGCTGACTCGGCATTAGCGTCAGTGTCACCTGAAGGTGAGTTGAGGCAACTGCTGCGGCTGCCGCTAGCCACTGAGGCTATCAGCGAGGCAGTAAGGAAGGTCAACACGATGGCACGGGACCGCACTGCTTCTCTGGCCCCTCTAGCCGCAGCTGCCTCGTCTGGAGATAGTTCCCTTATGGAGGCAGAGGTTCGGAAGGTTATCCCGGATCAACGTGCTGCGGTTGTCACCTGGCAACTCACAGAGGGCACTATGAGTGTCAACAGGCTTCTGCGGTCTCAGACCTCGTCCTCAGAGCTGCTTCCAAAGTCCGTCTCTGGATCTACTGCCCTATCTTCGGTCGCGGACGCTGCTCTCCTTGGAGTTCTCGTAAAGCCTTGCAAAGACGCGCTATCAGAGGTGTGCTAGACTCTCCTTTCGCACTCGCGTGCGTGATTCGGAGCGTCCAAACGCGACTATTTTTTATTACGTTTTCCAGATTTCTGGTCTCTCTGGAACCTGGGCTGCAGCTGGTTCTGCAACAGAGCTTGCCCTAGCTGCCCCGTATCCCTCATCGTTTGCCACCGCCGTCGGGGACTACCTCATTACTGTGCCCCAGCTGCTGGAAGTACTTGTGCCAGAAGAGCAAACCCCCAGACGCACTGAGGACACATTAGCGACGAAGTGGCTAGATGACGTTGTTTCGAACATCGCTGAAGAACTATCTTCTCGAGTTATGAGCATCACGAAGCTTGGTACGAAGGTCGGGTTCTACTCAGTTTCATTTCTAGTGTAACATTCGAGCTAGTGACTTTGTAGTATTTAATCTGTGGTGTGCAGGGCTCGCTCCAACTGGCGACAGATTTGGAATACATGTGCAACATCATTACTGCCCTTGGTGTCGTTCTTCCACCAGTCTTGGGCACAGCGTGCACCCTGTGCTCTGTGGCCACAGAACGAGATTTTCAAGAGATGACGCTCGCAGGAATTGCAGATGGTTCTTTGCACAGCGAAACTTGCAAGGCGTTGGCATCCATGCGGGGCATGAAAATGATACTTGCTGACTGATGTTCGTATTATTTTGCATACGGCCAGACTACTCGTTGTCCATGACGCTGTTGTGCCATGTAACAAGATGGTTGATGATTTACTGAATGTTCACCATTTTCAGCTTATCTACATGTGATACGAAATAAAATCGAATTGATCTACAAAGCCTGAGAGGACAGCTCTTGAACTGTCTTCTCCAGAGCGGCGATGTTCTCTTTCAAGCCATCAATATACCCCGCATTTGTCTCTGCCTTCTTGAGAATTGGTGCACGCAACTTATCTTCTTTGTCTACGATTTTCTTCACAGCCTTCAACCTCTTGGCGTCAACGGCCTGCAAACCACTGGTGGCGTTATTGTATCTGTGCCAACGCACAGCCTCACCTGAGCAGGGTAACCGCACCGTCCATTCCCCCTCTTTGAGTTCGTGCGTGACCCATCCCTCACTGTCGAACTTGAATCTATCACCCAGCGCTTCCTGTGTGGTGGAATACTTCAGCACAGACTCTGCCTTTTGCAGTTCGTCACGAGCCATGGCGAACTTCTTCTCAGCCTTATCTAATGCAGCCATAGCTGCAAGCTTGCGTCGATCAGCTATCTGTAACAGTTGCAAACAGTTGGACAGGGATCGCGACGCTGACGTCTTGTACTGAAAGCATGTAACCAGGGTGCGGGGACGCGCCTCTTGACGGAGTTGCACGGGGTCGACACGCATCCAAATACCCCCCGTCGGTTTGTCTTCCAGTTTGACGCCCAAGTCAACAAGCGTCGCGTCCCGAAGATCATCGCAAACGTCCATCACGCGGCCCTTTGCGGCGCCGGCGTCCTTAGCAGCGCTGCGCACGTCATCCCGGCACTTGACCAGGTAATCTACAGCATCGTCGAACCCAAGCTCGCGCACGTCAGATTCTCGCAGCCTGCATGCTGCGCCTTCGATCACCGCGCGCGCCTCAGGCGCACCCTGCAGCTCCGGTATGCCCAGCAAGCTCTTCTGGAACTCCGCAACAGCGCGGTGGATGCCCGCGGCGGGGTGCGCGCCGTTCGCCACCTTCCCGTTGACGGACTGGTCGACAGGCGGCGCGCCGAAGCCAAGGGCGTCCGGCGGCGCGTCGGACAGCCCGAGAACGCGTAGAATCCGAGTAATGTAGGCCGCGGCTTGGCGGACGCGGAGGCTGTCGGGTTGGATATCCGCCTCCGGACACGTCTTATTAATGTATGCGTTGACCTTCGCTACCAGCCCTACAAAGGCGCGTCCAAACAAGTGATGTCACTCGCAGCTCAGGCTACGTTAACTAGGCTCCATACAATCACTTGCCACAACCCTTAACTACTGTAACATATCGTAGTTACGTTCAGATAAGGGTATAAGCCCCTGATCCTAAGACCTGAGTATGAAGTTACTGAGAACAGTACAGAACCATTTACCACTAGATTTCAAAAAACTTGATCGCATGCAGATGAATTGGTACATTGAATGTTTCCAAGAGTGAACACAAGTTAACGAGCACTGTGCAGTCTAACTTGACAAAGTTTGAGAGGACACTATGCAACCCTGCAAAGCAGAGAAGTGAATATAACGTCGAGTTTGTATGTTTTTGTCGAGTGGCGCGGGGGTGTACCTAGGAGGCTGTTCATGGCTGCAGGGGTGTCGATGCTGTCCAGGAGGGCGTCATGGACAGCCTGCTGGCATTCAGCAGTGCACTTGGCCAGTGCCTGGTGCTCCGGCAGAGCCTTAGTGGAGCTCTTTTCCAAGCTGTTGGTCCTCAGCACTACCTGAAAGCAAACAGTGTCATCTCTTTGCAACTGGTGCAGTGATGGTGGTGGGGGGGAAGGGCACCTGGACTTTGTTGAAAAAATTTTTTAATGTGGATTCTTTTTGGACCATTTCGGAGCGGCTCTGCTGGTTGAAGGTGATAGGGGACCCCCATGCAGACAGGCAGAACAACAGGCGCAGCTGGCGAGCTGAAAACTCCTTCAGCGCCTCCCGGATTGTGATGAAGTTCTTCAGGGACTTGGACATCTTCAGCCCGTCAATGGCGAGGTGGCCACTGTGCAGCCAGTAATTGCACCAGTTCTCCTTGAACCCAGTGGGGGGGATTGAACCTGAAGACTGCTGCTGTTGGATGCGAAGCCAACGTTGTATTGACCTTTGACGCTGAGACTGTGCAGCGCTGAAAACCTGGCGCGGAAAGCCTAAAATAAGGTGTCTGTAAACTTCAAGTTGCTCGGGAATGCTGGTCCAGCTGCAAGTCGAATCAGCTAATTTGGGAGCAGTGCAGCTTTATGTTACTGAAATGCTCTCCTTGAGAGTACACTATACGACCGACAATGCAGCTGACTTGCGAGCCAAACCAGGAACAGTGGAGAACAAGATGGCCTGTCTTCCCAATGAGATGTAAATCCGTGTACGTATCACAAAGATTAGCAGATAGCCCCTTTGCTGGCAGGATATGCGACTTTATTTCGATTCTCGATGAAATGAGATCAAAGTTAGACAAGAGCCAGTAGTTTTTGGCTGTATGGGGGCTACCTGGGGCTGTGCATGCTTAAGCAACCTTGCCTAGAAGTGGCTGTCACCAATAACTGCTGTCTGACTGGTTTGATCATTGGATATTCGAATGTAAACCTTACTAAAATGATTCCTGGCAGGATTAAGTTGCTTAACGAAGGGCAAAGGCGCACCACAATGGTAGGCTTCACTCTGTGCAATTTCGTTGTCGTGATGAGGAAACCGTAGGTCCATACCGCCGGAGTGAATGTCTAGCTGCTTACCGCAGACGGAGTTCACCATTGCAGAACACTCGATGTGCCATCCTGGCCTCCCGTGCCCCCACGGACTCTCCCAGAAAGGTTCCCCAGCCTTCGACGCTTTCCACAAGACGAAGTCCTGCAACCCCGAACTCAAAATAAGCGCGTGTCTTCCTTGAGCGCTCGATTTCAAAACCGTCGTTAATGGCAGATAAATTCAGTAAGATTGCACAAGATTGAATTTCAGCGTAAGTATTGTATTACATATCGAGTGTGATCGCAAATTGCTGCTTGCGGAAGAACGACCATATGTAATCAACCCGGCAAGAATCCAGAATACACAAAACCAGGATTAGCCACGATTCCATGTGCAGTACGTTAGTGTTTCAGAGACGACTAGTGTCAATCAGCTTACCTGGGCACTACGTTTTTCAGCAGTTTTGAATTGGGCTTCTCCTTCGGCAGCCAGATCTACGCTCCCCACTTTCCATGGCTCTAACTTTCCGTACGTGTGACCACATGCGCGAAATGCGACTGTATCGAAGTATACAGACTTGCTCGCGCCATCCCCCGCTATGTACGCCATACCGTTGTCAATAATAACTTGAATGTACTCGACAATCTCAGTCATGTGATCTGTGATGCGAGGAATTGCGTTCGGAGCCCTTATGTTGAGAGATTCCAGGTCTTCAAAGAACTGCTTCTCGTACTCAGCTGCGTGCGCCCTGCGTTGGCTTGCCCAGCTCTGTGCAACAATAACCAGCCACAACATACAATCTGACGTCCAAACAAAACCAGTTGGATTGAAAGAGACAAAGGTATGTGGTCACACACCTGTAAATGCTCGCGTCGGTGACCGAGGAACCTTGAAGGATGTCTAGGTGCTCCGCAATAATATCTTTGAAGTTATTGGCAATGTCTTGGGGCTGGAAACCAGCCCCGTTATTTACTGCCATTTCTTCTACTTTATGTGCCTCTGTTTGCAGTTTCGTTAATTTAAGTGCCTCTCCCTTTACAATGTCTTGGAACTCTTTCACGTTCCTCGACTCCCCCTTGTCAGAATACTCGCGGAGCTTCTCCTCGGCATCTGCCACCTTCCCTTCCTGCACTTCATTATGAGATCAGTTACTCGAGAGTTCACAGCAGATACTTAATCCACACCAGCACCTACTTGGTTATTGGTACCATCAAGCGTGCACTCGTAACGTCTGAAATCCAAAGTGTGCCCACGCGAGCTATAGGTACTAAGTCATATAAGACAGTTATTTCAGCTGAACCCAAAGTGGGAACCAAAAGTTCGATGCTATGCTAGCCAGCAAAAGCGGCAAATCATAGGCTCCGAGTAGTAACTGACCTATAAATCAATCACAACTGGGCGCACTGTGCCTTAAATCTCTCAGACAAACCTTTCCTTACCTAGAGTACTCATGATTGGAACACAGTGCTTGGGCCCCTGGGACACGAAAACACGGCATAACATTCAGGTCAGCAAGTGCACCTGCTTAGGAATCAAGCTTGATAGTGCATTGCGACACATTTCGATGACTTCTTGAGAGGTTGGTCCAGAACTCAGAAATGCTGAGAGTAGGTGGTTGCGGCGAGCTCGTAGAATGATTTTGTCGTCTACATCAGTGACGTTCATCACGTACGTTACATTGTAGCCAAAGTAGTCTTCTAAAACCCTCCGAATAATGTCAAATGTTATATAGTTCCTTGCATGGCCTATATGCGCGCTGTCATAGACTGTTGGACCACAACAGTACCAAAGCACATCCTTGCTATCCCGACCCTCCCGTGGGACAAACTCGCACTTAGCATCAGCAAGGCTATTAAACAATTTCAAACATTTCCCCGGTCCTGATATATCAGGAGAGGACCACTGTTTCACTGACATTGAACTATTATATTCACACTATCATTCGACAGTTTGTGGGGGTCTCAGCACCCCGTGAACAGTTAGTGTCACAGCGTATTCCCCGTATTGACACCTTCAAAATTGATTTATTACAGTATTAGCTGTCGAGCTTCTGTTTCCCGTGCTCAGTTCAGAGTCAAGCATGCATTACCGCTCGAAGCTGGGAGGAATGATACACGTAATTCCGCGTACACATCCGACGCGGGTCTTGAGCGTTCATGTGCTGCATACTTGAGACCTCCTCGGCTCAAGCCTACACTATAAATTTCCCTCCCTAAACTTAACTCGGCAGCCGTCAGGACTGCATGAGCCCGAGCAGGGGTCCCGGTATATTTGCCACAGTCCGAAAACTGAAATTTCGGAAAGAAATAGCTCGATAAAAATGAATACCACTGTGTGTGACAAGTTGCCACAAGATTTCGCCCCCATTCACAGGTACAAATTCGCTTCATCTACCTGCCTAGCACACAAATTGATCACGCTCAATTCTCGGGGAAGGTCACAGCTTGAAGAGTCGCAACCGCCGCTCCCTTGTGACAAATAAAAAGTAATAATTCGCACAAGAAACTTCGCATGGACGAAAGGTTCATCATTTCCAACCTCATTTCTCCGGGAGCAATCAATACTCGGTGGCCTCTGAGCAGCGCGCTGTATCGTGGTGCATGGTCATGCCATCGCATTATAAATCTAACCACGGCAAAGAGCCAGTGCACGTGTCACTTCTAGGTAAAAATATCAACCTACCCAGTAGCTTCAAGTGGCCCACTACCGTAAGACAAACAGTCTTCCATTGCTGCGGTCAAATTTTCACGAAGTCGACGAACTGCATCCATGTACGAATTGTTCTCACCAGCTGAACAAAACCCGTACAATGAAACACGCATATAGAGTTAGAATCATGTAAAAGGCGAGTATACAGGTAGAGAAAGAGGATATGGAAACCTTCGTGCAACAGACGTTCCGGTGACGAAAATTAGCTGAAGCGGAACAGAGAGACGCGTCTCTCTAGATGAGCACTAGCACTGCCGGCTAACAGTGTTCAAGCGTGCTCATGTGTTAACAGGGATGTGAGCACACGCTGTACCATGTCATGCCACAACCTTGCACCAAGCCGAACCTCGCGCCACGCAGTGCTTGAGCCAGAACCCAGCCAATGCAGCAGCCTCCACCCGGAAGAGGGGGGCTACAGGAGAGAAGAAGATGCACTGGTGATGTCCGTTAACGATATAGACACAAGTAATTATCTTCCAAAAAGAGTGGCGCAGATGATCCGAAAATGAATGTGTTGCCTGTGCACAAACCAGCGCACTGCCCTGCCGACGCTTCTGCTAGGAATGCCCTTTCAACAGAGCCTGATATCATGCAGACATAACTTTCTGGACGGCAACTCGAGAGGCATAGAACCTCTCCCACGCGATCCTGAATGGCGGAAAATTCAAAACACCATACCCAGCTGCAAGCCATTAGCAGAACGACAACCATCGAAAACCTCAATCATCCTCTTGCGTGTGAGCATCATTGTCATTGCAGTCTCCGCACTTCCTAGAACTGGCGCGCGCAATCAAATCGCTGTCTGGCAAAGCGTGCTGCAAGAGAGGACAATTGCTTACCGAATGAACCCCGAGGCTTTTCAGCGACAGCGTCATACAAATCAGTACAAATTAGAACAGGATTACATCATTCTGTACCCTCTCTCCTTGCGGTGCCATCGACCATCATGGCTTCGTTCTGCGTTGATGTCTGCATTCTCTGGTCACTGGAATGTCCTGTGCAATAGGTGCAAGCACTGGAGCTTCAGAATTTACAGCATCATGAAGACATAACTCTTGCTGGAAGCTGTGTTCATTATCTCTTGCAGGAGAATATCACAAAGCGGAAGAACTGTGAAGCGTAGGTCCCTTCATCAACTTATTCCATCTCTACTTCCACCACCACCTCCCCAGTGGAAGCTGCCTTCGCTTCAGAATGGGCTCACACTGAATCTCAATCACAGAGTCACCTGGAGGTTGTTATCTCTTCTCTCGAACCCATACTCCCAGCTGGATGGTCAACTGTTGGATACCCATTAGTCAAGGGTAGCAGTGTGGTTGTTGAGATATCCAGCATGAGGGAGTGCTTTTTGATTCATTCCTGTTGTGGGAGTACACAAGCTAGTACATACTTGAGTGTCCTGTACATGAATGTTCCTACGTCGGTACACTGCCACCCAGAGTGTGTAACTGCTTAGTCAAGGTAACACATTCCTACATGCATTACGGTTATCCGATTTTACAAGGGCCTGAAGCCATCCTCCGGGGCGCACAGGCCTTTTGGTCCATGCTCAAAAGCACAATGCCGACACCAACATCAGCACAACCTTTCACCGCTCGGTCTTTCAAGTGAATGGCCAAATTCTGCCTGGGAACATCATTCGGCGCCATAACAGTGTACTTGCTGGGTCAAATGTTCCCAACCGGAACACCAGTAACCACAACGATCAACCAACAAGGAGGACATTGAGTCTTCATTGCCGGTAGGGGGCCACTCAGCCTGTGATGGAAAAGCACCGAACCCATACAGATTTAATTGTCTGAGATCTTACTTTGTCGGTCATATAGTATACTCTTGAGTGACCTTGCACGCACTCTCAACAACACCCAGCCCACCCAAGACAGCTGGACAATCAACAACAGGTAGCCGCGCAAGGTGCTCCATACGCTGCAGGTCTGATAGCATCTGGGTGACCTGGTCATTGTAATACTTGATCCTGTGATTCGGGGTGAGTTTTCTATGGGAGTACATTCTATGGGTGTGTATTCTAAGGCTACCATCTCGAGGAGAGATCTCCGTGGCGCTTACGAATGGCGAGAAACCTCCCGGTTTCCTGTCCTATGACCACAGAACTCTCGGGACTGTGTAAGACAACCTAGTCACTAGCGAGGTTCTGTTCTCAACTGGAGCGAGGCATCTGCACTATAGAGCATCATACACGTACATCTCGAAATGATGGGAAGTAAATTGATCGTATTCCTGATCCTGAGATTCGGGGTGAGTATTATGTGGTTGAGTATTGTA
>JAULKQ010005012.1:0-15044 GCA_032356285.1 Smithsoniella earleae | reverse complement strand
GACAGCAGCGTCTATGTTCACAAGCTCATATATATCTCACACCATGCTCATTTAGTGATTCAAACTGTATTCGATTCCCTCACTATCTCAACACTCCTTCATTGATGATACCTAAGCCATTGGATATATATGAATGAACTCTTTACACACCCCCACAAAACTCATAATATCAAGTTGCTTATGAGTTTTGAATCAGTTTTGAGCCAGTCTTCTGTACTTCTATCACACCAAGTTTGGTTCTTGCCTTGACGAATTCTGCGGGTTGCAACTGTTTAGTAAAGCAATCAGCCCTCATATCTGTGGTTGAGATCCAGTGGACTTGAGTCACGTTGTTCAGCACAAGTTCCTGTATTTTCTTGAAACGTTGTTCTATGTGCCTCGTTCTATCAACAGCACCATTATTCTTTACTATCTGCAAGGTTGATTGGTTATCACAGAGTAGTCTTGGTGTTTGGCAATTGAAAGTCCTCAGACAGCATCAACCACTTCATGGTCAAAGCTGCTGAATTCGTAGCAATAAGCTCTGATTCCGTAGAACTCATTGCTAATATGGGTTGGCGCTTTGATCTCCAATGAATCAGTTGACCATACAGTAAATGAACTTCTCCGGATGTGCTCTAATCAGATCTTGCATAATTGGAGTCAGCATAACTGCAAAAAACTTCAGAATTGCTGTTCTGTCCATTGATCATTAGTCCATAGTCTGTTGTACCCTTGAGGTATCTGAGTACTCTTTCCGCACTTCAGAAGATAAACAGTCGGGCATGACATGAATTTTGCCAATCTTCCAGATGTGTGTGAGATATCTGGTCTCGTGACAGTGGCAATATATTGGATGGCGCCGATAATTTGCATGTATCTTTGTTTTCCTGCAGCATCCAATTCTTGGGCTTCCTTTTCAAGAAGTTGAAGTTGATTGTTTAAATTTGACTTCTCATTTTCATCATGGCACTGTTGTACTTGAGCTTTCAATGCCAGTATTGCTTTGTTATGTGGGTTAGTGACAATCGGTGCAATTGGATCTAAAGGGGTAGTAACCGTCCGTCCTGAAATGTCAAATCTCTCAATGACTGATTGGACCATATGCCTTTGTGTTAAAGTAATCCTCTGATCTTTACGGTTTCTGATAACCTCCATTCCCAGGAGCCACGAGACCTCTCCAAGATCTCTGCCATCAAATATCCTCAAGATTTTTGAACTGAATTGCTGTATGGTATCTTGATCCGCAGCTATGACTAAATCATCAACCCAGATGAAGACAAAGAGAGATTTGTGGTTGTCAATAAACAGTGCATGATCATGCTGTGACTGTCTTAGCCCCTGTTTAGTCAGTACTTCCTTGAGCCGCTCATGCCACTGTCTAGAGACCTGTTTGAGTCCGTATATCGCACGGTTGAGTTTCCAAACTTTTCTTGTGCCGTCAGATAGTATCGGCGGTTGTGTCATGTATACGGTTTCACATAAGTTGCCATTGAGAAAGGCACACTTTATGTCCACATGTTGCAATCCCAAGTTGTGTTTTACGGCAAACAAGAACAGAATTCTTAATGTACTGTGTCTTCCAGTTGGTGCAAACACTTCTTTGAAGTCTAACCCTAACCGTTGAGAGAATCCCTGGGCTACTAATCGTGCTTTTCTTCGTTCGATTTCCCCAAGTGCGTTCCGCTTGTATTTTAGAACCCATTTTGAACCGACAATATTACAACCCGTTGGTGGATCCACTAGATCAAACACATTATTTTCCATCATGGATTGAATTTCTTCATTCATGGATATTAGCCACTCGTTTGAGTCACGACTCTCGAGTGCAGTTTTCAATGATACATCATCCCTGTTGACATTACTTGGCTTTGTAATACCATTCAGATACACTTGATTTTTTCCTTGATCCTCGACCTGTATTGTGTGCATATCATCGTGAATCTTCGGATATTCCAAGGATAGAAATCCTAGAGAACCTCTTGCGTGTCCTCTCTGGTCCACATGACCATGTATTCTGTGTGTCAATACTCTTTGTTAGAGTCTTGTTAATTAAATCTGCATGATTTGACTTCTTGTGAAAGTCTTTATCTTCCCAGTATGTAGTATGATCAAGTAGGGAAGCATACAGACTCACATTTCTAGAATGTTTATTGTCGTCCCTTTGCCCTGCTTGTTTCCTTTTCTTCTCACCACCTGAAAGAGAAAAAAGGAACGCGTTCAAATTTGCGTTGGTGCACAGCATCCACTTGACATCGATAAAAGTATCTGCGACTATGATATTGGTGATCTCTATGTTTAAATCTATGTAAGATTGTTCAGTCTCAGTTTTCTGGTTTTCTCTTACTCCTGACCACCAGATTGTGTAATTGAAGAAATCATTTAGGTCGGTGATGGCATGATTGACTATTGGTTGATCTAATTTGAACGTTAACGGGCTTGAGCCCCGCCCGTGGTACTCTTTGTGGTGTAGGGGGGTAATGTGTACATGTCTCACTATTTGGAATTCACACTGTTGAGACTGAGAATTAAAGCTGATCACTCTGTACAATTTGGTGCTCGGACCATATCCGGTTATAAATGCCGGACAGGTTCTATCTTCAAGTTTGCCATAATATTGATTCATTTTGGAAACCATGCATTGCATTCCAACAGGAATCAATTGATCGTGTAGGTGTTTCATACGAGCCATGGGTTTATTGTGATACAGCTTATGTGGGATTGGAGACAAGTGTTTTTTTTCAATCAACGCAGCATGTGGTAGCTAGTTGTATGTGTGTGCTGCACATAGAATAGCCTCCCCCCAAAGTGGAAAGGGGAACTTTGAGGTTAGTATACAAACTCTCACCAATTCACCTAATTGTCCTGTTCATCCTTTCAACGATACCATTACTTTGATGGCATCGAGCTGGTATATGTTGGTCACTGATTCCTATTTCATCTTTTGCAACTCGTAGAACAGTGTTGTGGAAGTCTGTGCCTAGGTCACATCTCAAGTATTTAACTGTTTAACTGGCCTGCTGTGCAAGTTATGTGCCCGTTTAGAAATAATAATCAGATTTGATGCAGCCTCTGATTTTAACTGAAGCAAAGCTATCTGTACATACTTTGTGTATTCATCAACATCCGTTCAACATCAACACATATCTCTAACCATTAATCGTATTGCTTGGAAAATGCAGTAAATCAACATGGAAAACATCATTTGGCTGTTTGGCCAGGCCATCAGTTAGCGGATATGGGTCTTTTGTTGCATTTGCTCTGAGATACAAGTCACAAGGTTGTTTGCGATACTCTTGCACAACCTGTTTCTCTATAGCGTTGTACTTTGCAAGCTGTAATAGCTTGTTGTGACCAATATGGCCAAAACGCATGTGATCATGTAAGATCTTGAACTCTTCTAATATAGCATGGACATGATATATTGGTTCGACAGGTTTGAATCTTAATTAGTGTTCAGTTTTGAAAGGTGACAATCCTCCCTTGGGTGTATCAGCTGTTGTATATGGCAGTCCAAACCTCCATTGTATGGGTTGTGTGTGATTATTAGGCCACCTAATCAGCCCCGGACCAGGATCAAAGCTTACACCCACATCGTGCCGATGTACCGTTGACACACTTAAAATATTAATTGGTGTGTTCATGGACTTTTGTGCTTCTGGAACATGTAAAACATCATGTAATTCTATGAGAAAGGGCTCAGTTTGTTTGTCTGAGATTATATGCAGACCTACAACATTTATCTATAATTTCGCTTGCTAACTGAAACTGACTGTCATCGAACTGTCTGGTTTCCTCATGCATTGAAAATATCCAGCGGTGGTAAAAACCAATGCAGCAGCACCAGACTCTACTAAAATTGTGTACAGATCGTATCATGTTTGGAGACACATTTATTGGAATGGTACTAGCATGGCTGGTTATATTGGAATTGTTAACCGGGGAGTCACTGTTACTCTCACCTGAGAGGCCGTTAGAATTTGTCCCATCACGAGACCTCTTTTCATGTGCACTGCCACTCTTCCTAGAATGTTCGGTGAGCCACCCAAGGACAGCTCTGCCCAGAGGGGTTTCCCTCTTACGACACTTGCTAGTACTGTGCATCATTGAATGCCGGGATGCATTTGGGTCATATGCATTAAAGCAGATCAGACATGTAGGCTGGCCAGGAGTGCACTTAGGCCTCTTGAAGCGCCTTGGAGCAAATTGACCATCCTCGTGGCCTTGGCTATTTACAATGTGCGTAGAGTGCTGTTTTCTATTCATGTCACTTTGTCCTGTATTTGATTGAACTTCCTTAGCTTGCAGCATCGTATTTAGTTCATGATTTATCAGCTGACATTCAACTTCCCTATCATTTAATTTAAATAATGATCCTCTCAATTGTGCAATAAATCCGTAATGAACTGCATAGAAATTGTAGTCTGGGAGAATAGGTCTGACTCTGAGCAATTTCAGTTTGTGGAAGAGGACATCGACTGTTGATCTATGTGATTCTACATCGGTTACCAGTCATGACAACCTTGTGACCAATTCAGGTACACTTTCATTTTTCCCTTGTTGGAAACTTTCATATTTTGCACGAAGTCCTTGAATGTGCTCTTCCACGTTTACACCATATAGGATTGACAAGTGTTTCCAGACATCACTTACCATGGAGAATCCCTGTTGAATGAAACAAATTTATCTTCAACTGGGACGATAGATAATAACTGTGTTAGGCAGTATGCTTGATCACTTGAGGAAAATCTAGAGAATGTATCGCTGTCTAGAATTCTTGGTGCATTTATCGAGCCGAAGTAAAACTTAACCGTTGGTGCCAACACACACCAGTCAGTACAATTCGTTTCATGCGCTATCGGCAAGGTATTTTTTGTTTTTCTATAACACAAACAATACCATGACTCGGTAAAACACCTGGTGTGCCTTGTGGGATAAATGCGTTAGCCATTGGCTGATTTTGAATCAACTGGGTAGCTTGAAAACTTGTACCTTGTCCATGTTGAAGAGCTGGTAACCCACCATTAGATGATTGGAAAGCTTGGCCGCCATGATTAAAGAAATCTCCTTGTGCTGTGGGCATGCTCATCATTGTTGGAGTCTGAGTGACTAGCACTGTATAGCTGTACGGATACATAGATGGCATATTTGGGATGGTCATAGTTGGTTGAATAGCAGGTTGCTGCAAAACTGAGAATGTTTGTTGTATCTGGCTAGGTTGTGTACCATAAGCCATGGTCATTTGAGGCTTCATTCGAAATCCTGAAGGAACTTGAGCTGGGAATCCCTGCAAGGGTGTGTGACCTGGAGTTCTAGTGCTTGACACCACCTCAGGTTTATGTTGAAAAGTCTCATGTAGGCGGAAATCAGAAACATTAGCAGGTTGATTGTACGATTGTCCCCTGACAGTGTAATCAGGGAGTCCCAGAGTTAGATGAGTTGTGGGAGTAAATTTAAACTAAGGTGTTCGAATGTGACTTGATGAAAGAGGAACACCTAGCTGTGGAGTATGAGATATGGATGGTCCATTATGATGCATAGATCTTAAAGGGTTTGCAAGACCAATATGCAGTTGCGAGTCAACAGCATTGCTGCTCGGAATCTGTACTGGAGTGCATATGCTTTGAGTGTCTATTATAGATGTATCGGTACCTGTGCTCACTGAATGGTGCTGTTGGCCGTGACCAGATTGTGCAGTACTACTTGCAATTTATCACTTGCAATGTATCCCTGACAGGATTATTTTGAAAGGTGATTGATTCAGAAAGTGATGCTTGCTGTGCCGGACCAGACAGGGGTCCTGTAGTTAGCACTGGTTGAGAAACCTGATGGGATAGAGCTTGAGGCAGACCAGCTATAGGCTCTGTTGGTGTTCGTATCTCCTGTTCTTGGTGAACAGTTGTAGGTTCACTCATAGAGGGATGATCAACTAGTTGCAATGGCACTTGGGCCGGATCAGACATCCTGTAGTAAGCCCGATTGGTCTGGGTGATGCTTCCTGCCTTGTCAGGGCAGTCGAGGATATATCCTGTGTTGGGGAAATTGTGAGCTGTTGCAAGTGCAGTTCCTCTATCGCACTAATGCTAAGGAGATATGACATGGTCGCTACCAGGTAATCCTTGTCTAGATTCGTTCAGAGACCAAGAATCCGACGTGCCTGGCAGAGTTCCTGAGCTACGTTCTGTTTGATTTTCCACTATAGGACGGAGGTCAGTGCTAGCAGAATACGCTACTGTCGGTGGAAAGCGCTGTGAAACGGATTCAAAATGGATAGGAGAGTGCTGTCGTGGAATTGTCCCAGCAGTAGGCATTTCTGCGAAAGGATTGTAGTATCTAACAATTCGCGTTCCTGTGCTAGTCGACTGCGTAATCTGGTGTGAGCAGCTACTGGTGATGCTTCACGATTGTCCATGTACAAGTGAATTCTTTGTAAGAGGATAGAACAGAAATATAGAGTGTAAGAAATATACTTTTCTGAATAATCAACTGTAGTATGCTTTCAACACTATTAATATTTGTTAACAAAAAGGAAACAAAGTCTTCGGATGTACGAAGTCGTTCAATCTGAAAATGTGCTTGCAAATACACCATGGAGGTGCGATGAACTACACTGCGATACCATGTAAAATTTTGTCCAGATTGAAAGCACCTGATACATGGTTCCAAACTTCGTCTACAGTCTGAGAATACGTTCAACGTGACAGCCCAGTTAGTTGCAATATTTACACTTGATGAAATCAGGAGTTAGACAAAAGCAAAAGTAACACCTCGTCGACTTTCACTAGCTCATATATATCTCACACATCATTCTCATTTAGTGATTCAAACTCTATTCAATTCCCTCACTATCTCAACACTCCTTCCTTGAGGATACCTAAGCCATTGGATATGAATGAACTCTTCACAGGAACTGTGCTTTTGCGCAGTGTAATCCAATGGTAACTTCGCACTGGCCACGTTCGCGGCGAGCGCGAGAGGAAAGTAGCATACGCACTCTAGCGAGGTCTATCATTTTTAATAAATATTGATTGAAAGCTCTCTTGCGTTATCAGCCGTACCTCTCTTCCTCGAATATCGTCCTACCGATGTGCATCATGTCTACAAGCATCATTGTATTAACCGGGAAAATAAAGAAGTCTCAAGGCAGCAAGTACTGCAAGACGGCCGGCGTACCTTGCTGACAAATTCCACTTGCGTTCCATGGTGTTCATCGCCGAGCCAACCCCAAGCTCCTTCACCTAGCTTTCAAGAATGATAACGGTCTATCTGAGGTTTAAGATTCCAGCTTAGTTCGATTCCTTTCCAGTATCCTAGTTAGTGAAGGTGTTTTCAACTGAGCTGAGTCGCGCCAGCAAGCACAGTGCTTCACATGCAGACATACAGTATGAGTTTAACCAGTCTTTGTCTTAGTCCCTCGATCACGTAAGGGTTGCAATACCCATTTCCAGTTGGTCACATGCGCGCGACATTGGCGGTATGACTGGGGTATCATTACTACTGGTGTCACATAGCGGCACCCAAGCACAGCGGCTCGTCCCACAAACATTACAACTCATGGACGATGCAGCATAATACGGTGGAGCGCTTATTGGCGAAGCAGCACACGGTACCATACGCGCAAATACTACACCCCATAGCGCTGCTTGCAAATTCTTGAATCTATCAACGCAACCAATATCCTCAAATTCATGCACAAATTCACGATCATGTCTCGGAAAACTGAACGGCAACACAGCCACCACACGACAGACGAACTTGCAGTACGCCGCGCCGCCAGAAGAACGCCTTTCCAGGCAGAGACCGACATTTCGTAAAGCCGTCCAAAGCAGCTACATCCTACAACCACAAAAAAAGTTGGAACATCACAACGGGATCAAGCACTGCTCCCCACTACCCTAAATCTTCACCTGCTATCATTCGCTCACAGTCACCCACACAGCATGTGAAGACTCGTTGTAAAGCATGCAATCTACCTCACAAGGTAACAGTTGTGGTGCATAACAGTACAGGAAGACGCAGGCAGTGCATTGGGTTTCATTCTCAACCTAATTTATCTGATCTGTACGCTAATTCTACTCGGGTGGTGGACGCTGGTGGGGCTGCTGTTCATCATCGCGGCGCCGCGCACGAATTCGAGTCACTGCAGTTGGCCGAATAGCAGAGGGTCTAGACACTGCTTGATTCCCTTGGACAGCAACAGCTGCAAGAATCTCGTTCACAATGCCATGGCATGACTCAGTCAGCCTCTTGTAGTCTTCGTTGGATATCACTTGAGACAAGTTGTTCGCAACAAACTGCAAGCAAACCTGCACCCAACACAATCAATCACCATACTGAAAGCCCAGCTTGCACTTTCCTGTCTGTCATTCTCAATACTCAAGTACAAATAACCCAAAAACGGCACCATGCTAGTCCTCATAGCTGCTCAGAACTCACACGTAAGAACATGGATTACATAACACAGTGTATGCACTACCACAGACTGCAGGGCTTGCTTTGATACACACAGACTCTTTTAATCATGGCAGTGGCATTTGTCACAAGACCCAGGGCCAGCTGGATCCATCCCTGAAACAGTTTGAACCAGGCCTACACAGAAATTATCGTTGGCCTCGAACACATGGTGGGAGATCACACAAAAGTAGTTCACTACCTGACGAAGCTTGTCTGCATTGCTCTTGTCTGCAAGCATCAGCGTAGTAGCCACAGTGTCAACGTCAACACTATCACAAAGCCGCTTCTCGCACATTGTCCTCAGACGGATGAGTTGGTAGCGGTCGGCAGCCAGGAGGAGGTGCTGCGCCATGAATATAGACATCCGTCCTTCCTGCAAGTCCTCGGGCAGGTCATCAGAGTACACAAAATGCAGCAGGGCTTGGAATACATCGGGCTGCATGTCTGTGATGCTCACAACACCCGTTTCTCCCTCCATCATGCCACTTTCCAGCATACTCTTGAACACGGGAGACCGAGCCTGCATGACCGGAGAAAATAACACCAGATTCTTGTTCCGTTTTCATGACCAACGCCCAATATTACTGTTGCTGACGTTCCACGAGCGCCTCAACCACACACACATACCTAGTGACTTTTGTTCAGAGTTTCAGTGATCCATTACGAGCATTTTCAGCATTTTAACATCCTACTCAAATGTCAACCTTCTGGACTAAGTAGCTTCGGGTGACAAAATGGTATCAGAATTTGAGGAGCACCTGTAAAACAAGCCTGTGGGCTTTCACACATTGCTCACCTTCCACCATATTGGAATCTGACGATGTGGCTGGACCTTCTTGCACCACTCTGAAAGTTACGTCCGCTGAATCATCGTTATTCAATAGATGGGCAAAGTCTAGGCCTATGGTGGGCGGCGGCACCTCAATCGACTTCTGTGGCGGAGGCTTTTGGGCCATGAGTGCTCCTCCCTGGCACAGAAAACAGACCGATGGATTCATTAAGTGAACTCAAGAGGTCTCGCAGCCACAAAGGGTAACATTTCTGATGGTAAAAGAAAGCAAGTTCAGTTGCATACTGCTATTGAAAACGATCAGCGTACCTGTGAAACGACCAACTCAATTGTATACCGAATGATAATTCGATCTTCCACAAGGAAGCCCCGGTCAGGGTCCTCCAGAACCAACTTCTTGACGAACTTCCTGTAGCCATGGCAGTTTCTTGCATTAGGGTCTTGACGAGCACAAGAAATTTTTACAGCACTGTCTTTTCGCTCCCTTCCTTTCATGATATCCCTGTCACCTTTCTGGTCAACGAGGGTAAACCTGTGGAATGCACGAACCACCTTCCCATCAGTTGTATTCATCACGCCCTGCATCACAAACCAGTACATGTTCCTCGGACTACGTCTGAGATACAGCCGTGTACGATGTAAGAAATTGACAGATAAGTCCATGGAATGCTGAAGAACGCCCTCCTGCCCATGATCGACCAAAAGACGAAGAAGAATGCGACATACCTGAGGGTCTTTCCCCTCGCCAATGAGGGCAACAAACAATGCGCAGTACTCATTCACCGTTTCGTTTCGTCTCCCTCCTCGTTGTTGGACGTTGGCATTTTGAAGAGCGGGAGGAGGGGGCACATGTACGTGAAAGTTGAGCGGAGGTACCGGGAATATCCCAGCGGCAGCAACCGCTGCGTTAGCAACTGCCGCAGCATGACCGGCTGCGGCATTTGCTGGGCCACCTACATCGTGTCCTGGGGCTGCATCACCGTGAACAGGCACTCCAGGTGCACCCTCGGGCTCCATCGGAGCATCCTGAACAGGTTGTTGTAATTCTGCCGCAGCGGGAAGGTCGCCCGGTACGGCCCCTGCAATCATTCGCATACACCGATTGTTCAGGTGTAAAAAGCCTTTGCAGACCGATAGCTTTTGAGCTGGGCTTGGGGTAGAAAAATGTGCACGAAGGGACATAGCAAAGACGAAACTTCATCAAAATAGCTCGTAATTGCGAGGTCGAATAAGATAACGTTTTCATTTAGCTAAAACTTTCGCGACGCTCCCAAGCTGCCCGCGAGAGAACATCCTGATTGGTCGAAGGCTCTCATGTGATAAACCCAGTAAAGAGCCGTTCAAGAGTTTACCATTGAGATAATCCTGAATCAAATTCGGAGTGATTTGATATGAAATATTTTCATGCGGGCATGTTGCTACGGAAGGAAAGGAGTATGGACATGACAAATACCGAACAAGTTGATGACACAGCTACGCTGACAGTCACACATTACTTGCACGGCTGTAAGTGAATCAAAGGTTTCTCCGGGAAGCTCGGTTGATGAATGTTACGATTATCAACGTAAAGAATACTGCCCTAAGTGTGCCAGACACGCGGATGCGAAACTGAGCACTCCCTCCTCCAACACACAAAGCCGTGAAGTCAAGTGAAAGAAACAATGCGACATAAGATATTCAAGTCCCGGCCTTGATATGTAGTCACAAGAAAAGTGGGATTCGATGGGATGATTAGAAAGTAGCTCTCAACAACACAGATAATCAACATAGCCTGTAAGCAGGGATGAATAAAATACATACCTTGAGGAGCTTGGCCGCGCATGTCTCTCTCTGCAGGTGCATTCTGCGCATTGCCTTGCCCGTCACGAGGGCCCAATATCTGATAGTTTGCTTGCACTCGAGGGTACATCTGGTGTCCGTGCTCAGAGTTACTAGATTTTTTCCCATCTGGATAAAAAAGAAGTACCCATTCATGCCCTCCCACAGTAAACCGCTCTGACGCTACAGGCTCCCCGTCCCCAATTCCTTTCAGCAGGCTGTACCCGCAAATCGTATGCTCATGCTCTCCGATGATGGTATCAGCAACAGTTCTTGAGTTTGTTTTCGCTGCATCTGCAGGCGAAGACATGGTTCCGTTGATGTTGTTGAATAGCTCGTCAACTCGCGAGTTCAGCAACACCAAATTGATGAAAGATGAGAAGTGCTGGGAGCTGTGCCCCAAAATCCAGTGTAAACTTTGATTGCCAGCGAGAAAACTAGATGTCTTGTTCGTGATGCGCATACCTCAGAAGTTATGAACAAGCGTTGGTCGGATATCCATGCAGCACAGTCCTTCGAGAAGCTTCATGAAGATGTCACTCTCGAGATATCATTACAGCGTATTTTGAGACATACACGAGTTTGTAGCTGAGTTTGAAATCATGCACAGATTTCCTTAAGCATCACATCTGCGCGCTTGCCAGAAATGCTGCTTGTCGTAGCTACAAGTTATGGTTTCAGAAATCGATCCTTGCACGCAAACTGGCATGTACGCACTATACTCACACGTGGAGAACACGGTGGATTAATATATTCTCCTTTCTTCCGTCGTACTTAGCATGCTGTGTAAGACACCTTAGTGTACTCGCCAGATATACCTTAATAAGGCATTGTCCGTGCAATCACAATTCCTCGAAGAAGGCATGCCAGAAGTATGGAAATGATTCTTTCCTCTTTGAGTTTCCGCTTTGCCTGACACCACACACATAACAGTAGGTGGTGGAAGAAAGCATACAAATCTGGTGGATAGTTCAAACCAAGTTTGATAGCCTACTATGCGCCATACCTGAGGATTGCTTCAGTAGGTGTTCGAGATCGTGCTGAAATGGTATGCTTCGAGTACTGCTACCCACAATAGAAGATATGGATGGCCTTCCTGATAATCGCGTTGCAGGGAAATAATATACGTGAAAGATGCGCATGATCCCTAAGATTTAATCTGTAGTGTATTATCTTCGAAGCTAAATGTTGTCTCGTACAAACAGTGCTCACTTGCGATGGTGCCAATCCAGTAAACTGGGGCAAGGATTCAAAACATGGCTCGGACTTGAAGCACATGTCATTACAATGCAGTTACGAAATATTTGCATGTCACTTGCGGCTCCTCGGCAAGTACTTACCAGGATTGGTACCGGAACGCGCCGAGCAGAAGGCAAGATTTGTACGGCACAATTTGCTCCCCTGACCCCCGTCGAAATAAATGGTGCTGTGCTAGATATGTAAGTTTACTGTCAGAATCCTTCAATTATTTTTATGCCCTTTTTCCTCAGTGACTTAAGTATCTGTTCAGAAATCTGCGTATTTCAACTAAAGGAGTAAACATGTCTGCACCTACCTCCGTTTTCCCATCTGACTTTACCGTTTCAATCGCATATCCAAAATTTTGATCTTAAGGACGTTGGAAGGGCTACTTGGTGCCACATTGCAAAACCTTTCCGCGATGTGAATCAAGCATCGGAGCCGATTCCATTCGAGGGATATCAGTTTAGACCGTGAACATTATGTTCCTAGCACTCATCATGCTGCTAATTACAAGCTGTCGGATAGGCTCGTTGCTCTTGGCCCAGCGTTGTCTTGAAATAAGGAACGATTGATAAACGCATAACGTGGTAATAAAGGATGAGTGCTATCTGGACGAAACAGTTTTGAGACTATTCATATTTCAAACATTCCATCGAGATATTCCTCCACTCACTAGACCACGATACGTTGGTTACCTGAGTGCTATCGAACTGTTCCGTGAAAGGGCCTAAACTCTCAACGTGTGATGCCGCTTCTATACCAAGACCTGCGATTGTAGTCGCTTCCACGACCTGGCGGAGTGTAAATGCGTACCCTACGCACATTCAAGACATTTAGTTCGCACGCATTGTGATGGTTGTCAAACCACGCATGGTCGTTACGAGAGCACCATTCTGTCCACGATCCTGAACAACATTTTTTTACCTTACCATTTTTTTAGCTGCACGTAGCTCACACTTTGATGACGTGCTGCAGAGGCAGTGAGTCATGAGCGGTACATTATTTCACACAGGGGTGACAAAGCACACACGAGACCAGTGTGGTTCAATCTACAAATAGATTTGCCTTCATCCTGGCATCGCTTCCAGCGCACTAAAACTTTATCATGCAGACGCAATAATAACAGAATCTTTCATCAAACCAACAGTCATGTAGTTGACTCAAGAAGAAAAATTCTCGAGTGTTTCAATGGAAAGCCCCCGCCTTGCTGGAATCCATGCCCAGTTCATTTTACAAGTGACCAACCATAACACATCGTTGTTCAGCAGTTGCGATGCAATCTGTTTTTAGTCAAAGACACGTTTATCTCGCTCTAGCTGCTCTACACGAATGCTGATTTACGACATGCGAAGCGGCACTCGGTGACACTTGCACCAGGAGGTTCCCAAACAAACCGACCAGCTCGAACACACCTACCAGGTATTCTGCCATACGCTTCAACGCTAAAAGGGACAAATCGGTAGCCCTTGTGCCCTGAGCCGCACTCCATTGAGCATCCTGTTAGTCTTACCACTCTACATCGTGTACCTTCATCATGCGTCATGTTGCTTCGAAGTTCGTCCTTCTGGTATGCCGGGTCCGTCATGAATGACGGAAAAGCGCCAAACTCTTTCTGTTGTAATTGATTATTGATCTTCACTCGTCTCATATATAGTGGCTCATGGCTATTAGATTTCACCTTCACCAAGGTAGAATCTGCTGACTATCACACAGTCGCAAGAGTAAGCGTGACACTCCCTCCGCCCGCTCCAAGATGCACTTTCCCATATTAAAACCATAGAATACAAGCGAGAATGGACTTATGGCGATGAACATCTGCGTTAATATTCAGGTTGGACCTCCGCCCAGCGCGCACGGTTCAACAAAGTAGCAGGTGCATAGACAGGCGCGGCGGTCAGAGCAGCCTTCTTTGGTGGTGATTCGCAAACATTGCTGCCGTTTGATCAGTTATTAGAGCTCGACCCGGTGAAACAATTTCAACCTGACGCCACGGTTCCCCTGCGGCTCAGCATGGCAAACCCGCCCGCCCACACTTTGTAACAAAGAGAGCGATCTCTGAGCACCTGCCACTGAAGCATCAGATCCAGTCAAAGATCAACACGTAGAGCCGTGAAGGGGACCCCACACCAGGGCTCGGTCGCCAGCAGGCCACCCCCCCCCCCCAACCTGGAGCTTGGCTAGCTTCATAGTAGCTTGCCTGAGCAGCAAGGACAGTTTGCTACATTCTTTGAATTTCAGGAGCTGAGTTCAGCAAAACTGGACGCTAATCAGTGCTCGTTATTTCAGGCGATGCAGTAGGCGTTCAATGTATGGTGTGAGTATGGGACTGGATATCTTGGAGCTGGTGCAAGGTCTGCCATGTGGACTTGCACGTAAAGAGGAATGGGGAAACCTGATCAAAAGTTGCCGCATGAGCATCTCATCATAACACCCCTGAGCGGAAATGTAAGGATGGGTGCAGAGCTATGGGTGAGTATCTGAACCAAGTTGGTCAAGGTCTGTTGGATGCAGGAGCAAATTTCACTTAGCGCAAGCTTGAATGATGCGGCACATGTTTTGTCTGGATTGGCAAATTGTCTTTGGGTTCATGTGACCCGTACTCAGGGAGTATTCATCAATTCTTGGAAGTAAAGGGCTTCAAGCTGGCTTGAGGATCGCACTGTTTCCAAAGTTAGAAAATGTTAGAAAAGCGCCAAACCCTTTCGGATTTAATTGTCTGAGATCTTACTGTGTCGGTTATATAGTGTACTCTTGAGTGACC
>JAULKQ010005001.1:0-15052 GCA_032356285.1 Smithsoniella earleae | reverse complement strand
ACGTTCGCAGCACCACGAGGGTACATGAGAACAATTTGGCATCCAGCACATTGAAGCTGGGCACGAGGAGCTTGCAGGGCCGCCTGATGCATTGCTCCGGAGCTCGCAGGTGTTTGGTTAGGGGGTGGGGTAACACCAGGAGCTGGAGCAGATGGTGGTGCGGGTGGTGCAGGTGCAGGTGCTGGTGATGCAACTGGTGTAATATGATGACACTGTGAACAGCGTACATTTGCAGCTCCCTGAAGCCAGCAGCAAATCTAATGCATAATCAACACATTCAAGCTAATGTATGGTTGAACTAGTGTCGAAAGTAAACTTTCTGATTTATTGACTTCCTCCAACTTTCTAATTTGTTGACTCCCACAAGGTGACGTCTGTCTCAAAGATAGCAAATGTTAGCACTACGAATGAATCCGATTGCAAACAAGGCAAGTTTTTGTGATAAGGTGCCTCGTTCATAGATCTAGAAAAAAGTCCACTGCCTAGTGTTACTGCGATTGCTTAATGATAGTACATCGACTTCTGCTTAATGATAGTACATCGTCGTCTCCCTGCTGAGAAGCCATAGTAACTACAACTGATGTAACAATTCCTCTTGTTTCACATGAAAATGAGCAAGATTTCTGAAAACACTGGTGCGGACTAATATTTTGTTGTTGGGATGTCCTTGCTGCGTGTTAGTCACCGAGTTTTCACACAGTTCTCAAGAGCAAGGAAACACGCTGCGCGTAGTAAGAAGCCACATCCACTGTACATTATGTTAAATTAATCTTGGGACTTCGTGGACGTTACTGCGTTGTTTCTTCTCTTCAGGACACGTGTACACATCACGTGTTTGCACAGAAGAACTAGATGCTCACGGTGTGAAACAAAGTAGTTGGTACAATGGAAATTGTCCGTGCAAATTGCATTTAAATACGAGAACAAGTCCGGCTCTTACCTGTGGGTACATGAGCATTATGTAGCACCCTTGGCACATCAATTGTTGCATCGTCGCCATCTAAGAAGCTCGAAGGTGGGAGGAGAGTGAAACAGGCCGTCAAGATGAGTCCAGCTCAGGTGAATTGCGTCTGTTTCACAAAACTTCGCAGTTTTCAAGAAATATGCGCAAAAATGTGCAAAAGTGCGCAAAGTGGCAAGCTGCTTACCCAAGGCTAGATTCACAGAAACGGAGATAAGCGATGGTTACACTACGCCCTGCAAGACAGCTAGCTACATGGCATGAATCAGCTGGTAAACATTCACTGTGAATTTTGTCCGCGACCGTTCTGCGTGACCAATTAGATAAGCAGATACAGGTAGTACGTGGATTACCCACCCAACTAGGGCGCGATGTTCGAGAGTCCTCTCTTTCTGATATTTCTTCGCATCGGTCATGTCAACGGAGGTCTCACCTGCAGCTTGTTGTGATGATACAATTTCGAAAGGTGGGATTGTACCATGCGGCAACATACATGACACATTGAGCAGTGGCCTGGGCTTACAATCCACTCAGGTATATATTTGTCTTATCGACCATAAAACAGTGCAAGTGTTTTATTTGATTGAGGATAATGAATAGTGTGTCTCTGAGCCTCTCTTCTACATTCAAGGGGTGCAACTGTCACTCCCCCAAAGGTACTTGTTGAGCTTGCTACATGGATCCGCCAACATGTGGCGAGAAGCCATACTCACCATCTAACGGCGCTCTATAATCAGTTCACTTCTTGCAGTTTTTTGTGCTTCGATGACAACGCCTTGCTCATTTTGTTGGCCAAGTGTTAACCACTGTGCCATCAGCATGCATATGTTGGCAGCACGCCCGTGGAGGGAGCATGCAAGTCGAGGCGAAATAGCAAGAACTCACTGAGAAGTACAGTGCATACCGTCATATTCAGATGATTTAAGGTGTTCTGTTTCTGTCGCAGCAAGCACGACTCAAATGGTGAACTAATGGACATGCTTGCTCTTCGGTGTATTTCGGGATTCGACACATTTTTTTATTGTCGCCAGTACGTCTTAGGACTAAAAGTTATGACTCGAGGTGAATAAATGCACTAGAAATTCGAAATTGAACACACCTTAAAGAAAGGCCATACCTGGTCAGTCCGATTGAAGGCATGGAAATTGATTTGAAAAAAATTCTGAGAAAACCTCTTCTGGGATATTAACACATCATTAATAAAATTGAATCATTCTCAATAACTACAGAGATGTTTCGTCTCACATAGTCCCTGTGTACTCTAGCATTCTCAACAGTCTATCAGCTTATCCTAGTCCTCATCCTGGCTTTCCCTCAATCCACCATCTGGTTTTTCACATGTGTCTTCCTTGGGAATGACATTAGACACTGTGCAGTTCTCTTTCTCATCTAGTTTCGAGTCACCCTCCAATTTTGCAAGTTTTTCTTGCAAAATCTTGATTTGGGAAACCATCGCTAGATTCACATGGAAAGAAACACTACCAAGGAATTCGGTCAGATCAACTTTGCACTGGGGGCAAGGCTTCTTAGCTCTTCGGACACGAAGTGATCTGGCTGAACATTGTTGTGGCTCATCACCAAAGTGCGACATAAGGCATGATTTGCAGAATTGGTGGGCACATGGTGTGCAGATTGGCTCATCCAACAACTTGTTGCATATACCGCAAGTACACTTTGCCAAATCTCTCATAAGTCTAGTCTCTTCTTTCTTTGGATTGGGTGTAGTGTTTCCCTTAGATACTGGTTGCTCACGGAACCATCTCCAGCGTCCTTGACTTTTGTCATAATCCCAGTAAGGATTTCCAACTGGCCAAAAAACTTCACCATCAGCCGTTTCCAGTTCTTTGGTAGCTTCTTCAGGTAACTTTTCGTTCCAAGGTCCATCTCCCCCTACTTTGGAGCACCAAGGGGCTGTCTCATTATCACACCGCCTGAACAAGTACCTGCACATGAGCCTACCTGCACAAGTGTACACCTTGCAGAGACATGTCACAGTCCTTTTGGTTGTTACCGATCAACAGCATTTTGATAGCAAAGTTGGCTCATAGCGAGCAGGGATGAAATAGATTTTTTTTTCTCAATATCAGAGAGGTCACAGCACCCTTCGCCTGACAATTTCCCTAAAAGACTGAAGGGCACTCATGGTTAGTTGGGAATAAAACATAATCATTTCAAGAATCAGATGCTGCTGAGCTCACCTTGCCGCCCCTTGTGCCTCCAGCATGCAACAATCTTGTAAATGCCGTCATAGCGTATTCCATTGTCTGGATCACTTGGAGCATAGGCAGACCGCTTTTCTTTGTGAGATCTGAGCACACGCACAGGCAGTCCATCCTGACAGCTCTTCAGCAATGCCTTGTTTGAGCTCTCAAAGACTTGGTCGAAAGTTTGATCTCTACTAGTGCGCTTGTTCCCACTCAGATCTCGGCCACCTGACCCAGTGTACAGTAGCCACTCCCCTTCATCCTTATCATCTTCATATCCACCTGAATGTGGAGCAGATACACGTTTCACACAAGCAAGCACATTAAACCTGTAATATCTGGCACTGGACATTCAAAAAGTTGCACTTTGTCCTCCAACTAGAAGTGATCATAATGCTCTCACAAGGCATTGCGCAGTTGTTGTAGAACCACTCGCATGGATGTGTGGCATCAATCAGAAGATATGAAGGTTGTCACAACACTGCTACAATATTTGCACCTTTCCAGCCTCGAGCTTGTTGCGCTCATAAATGCCTAAAGCTAAAAGAGCTGGTTAAATATATTAGAGTGTTTCAAGCGAATCATGAGGGGAGCTTTGCAGGAGTATTACCCGATAGAATGATGCTTTGAGCCCCTGCATTTGCTTGACCAGCTATACCTGCTACATGTGGGAAATGTGCTCCCCACTGACGACAATGAAGTCTGCATGTCCACGTCTCTCCAACCATCAAACCAGACCCACGCTCTGGGTCAAATTCAGGGCCGATCGGTCCAAAATGATGGGAGGGGCAAGTTACCTTGATTCTGCCGCTGGAAGCATTGGACATGCCGTGTCGTTTGGCGTTCTTAGACATGAATGCTTCTTCAGGCCGGTCGTCGTTTCTTGGGACGACCCTTTGAGTTGTTGTTGTACCAGCCTACACACAGGTTGAGCTTAAGATTTGTGCAGTCACCATGACTAGCACTGCATTATCCCAGTCGATCACATGATTCCAGCTGCCAACGGACTAAGCCCATGTCTCGGTTAATAAATAATGTAAGATAGCGGGGCACTCGCGTACATCAAGGCGGCGAACTCTGGAAGCGAGCATCGTGTTCACACGAGGATTTCTTGTTAGCGACACTGGAAACTGGGCCCGACAGGTAGGGCACTCTTTTTTCCCCTGGTTCAGCCATCTCCTAAAGCATTTCAGGCAAAAGTTGTGCTGACAAGGTGCGGTAACTGGCCTATCGCAAAGGCAAAGACAAATTGCACAAGTGAGGTGCTCTGTACCAGCGCTCTCCTGCAGTAACTTCAAATTAGTCCAAATACACGATTTACAATTGCATATCAACCCCGTAGTCCTCAAATAGACGAAATATTACCTGCACATTCTGAGCTAGGATTGCGGTTGATTCCAGTATACGACTGTTCAATATTCGCTGCTTTTTCTGGATGCGTTGCACAGCATTCAGATTTGGATCATTCATGATATTTTCAATCTCCTCATCATCATTTTCCGTGGTGGAACACGCTCTCTTTCCCATGTTTCACACTTAGTACCCCAGACTATGTTGTGAAGATTTGAAAATCATATTGCAGTGGGGAGTGTAGGCGTGTTGCAGGACACCCAGGAATGCGCAGGTTTGCAATGAATGGGTCTTTTCCTTTTAACCATTGGCTACTCTTCGTCCTGCCAGACCCTGAAGAGTATGCATTGGAGCGCAAGGTGCTTGTTCGCACTGATTAGAATGCACTAACAATTGTAGCCAGTACGCGATAAATTTCGTTAACAGGAAATTAATTTACGGGCATATAGCATAGTGCGAAGTTTGGAAGCACAGAATCCATACTGTCACTTGTCGCTAAAGCGGACTGGCCGAAACCACGACGGCTCGAGTTGGAATTCAAATTTCCAAATTTATGGATGTCGTCTTTGTCCTGGATTACGCATTGAATTGTCGCACACTCGAAGATATAAGTCACAAGTTTTGTTTTGGTTTCCAGTTTGAGTGGGTATTCGCAAGAAATCCGAGTTAGCTTGTTCAATTTTGAAATCTCTTCGAGATGACGAAAGAACCATGACCACTTCTCACAAAACGATCCGTCGCATACGATGCAATATCCGACGCACTTCTCGCGAATGTCTGATTAATCCAAACTCTAATTGAAGTCAAGCGAAACGCCATACAGATTGCGTCGAACGTGCCTTGAGAATTTAAGCGTCTGTCCATCATCACATACACGAAAAAGTTCTGGAAAATCAGACATTTACGTGCGTCGGGTGTTCCAACGCATGTTCCCGATACATGTACTAGCTCGCGAGCTACATGTACTGAAAGAAAAAATGGAGACCCGGGATGGATGCTGAGTTTCTGCATGTCAAAATAGGCTCTGATACGTTCATCAGGCATGACGTCTGTTTATGAGCGCTTGCAAGCTCCTTTCTTGGGAGAAACTATAAATCCCAAATGAACGGAGCATCACTAGCTGTCGAAAGCTCAACTGGTTCAATTTCCATGCTGTTTTCATTTCTTTGTAGCTCGCCATACTATTGTGCATAATACGAGTTTGATGATATAAATGCCATTTATAAAACTGTCGGAGTGAGGGGCCAATAGTGAAACCGAACGCGCCCATTCCTTGCCTGCGTCATTTCTATTGGTGACTCATATTATAATTTTGCAGTAGCCGCGATATATACTTTTGGGTTATGGATGTATGCTGCCGTATAAGAACATGTTGAAACCATAATATGCTCTTACCAACTTGGCCGTCTTGGTATGCAGCTCGGCACTGTAAGTTCGCACTCAAGGGCGTTTCCTCGTGCGTGTTACTCAAAATATTTATTTTCATCCACAAGATCGTGAAATGCATTGAAACCCTCCACACCTTTCAAAAGGAACAGGAATCTTGCACATTCTTACCCGTCCACTGTGTTGTTCGCACATCCACCTTTTTGAGGCTGTCTAGACCCCGACGTCCCTGGCCTTGCTGTATCAGAGGCGTCAACTGTGACTGAAATACTGCAATGTTCATAAGCAACTGCAGACCTCGTGATTTACTAGGTGGGTGACTCACACAGTGCGCTGAAGCACCATCACCTAATTTACACAAGTTGCTCTGATTATAACCTGATAGGTTGGTTAATTCTCTGTTAACCAACAAATTATTACATGATAAAAGGCCCAGCGATCGTTTCAAAGGGCATAAATCAGTGCTGTAAAATGTCTACAACTCACTCATGCAAACAAGGCCGGATTGCTCCACTCCTGTAGACCTTTGAAAGGTCAAATGCCAAGAGATGACCTGAAGGGACATCATGCACGATAGCAAGTAAGGTGTGTTCCCTGTTGTCTGTGCATTACCTACTCTTGACAACCTCACTTCCCAGATCCCCAACATGCGAGAACACAATCAGTAGGACCGCTGCGACCACAGCTGCAGCAGATCCACCCAGGAAGCATCCAATATTTCCCAAGGACATATTAACTGTGATATCTGTCAGGCGCCCAGCTAGCTGGTTTGAAGCAGCAAGAATGCAACCAAGGATCATGTCTGTGAAGCTCCAAGCTGTTCCAGAAACATTGCCAACACCTGCGTCATAAAGTACATAATCAGGCCCATAAACATCGACAAAATGAGAATTCCAAGTCTATATGCAGCATTTGAACAATCTGATTGCAAATCAGGGCTGCTACTGAATGTGTTCATGCTTACAAAGGTTATGTAGGTACAGCTAGAATCATGCTGTCAACATGCGACCATTATCTATCTATTTTGCTGCTGAAGAAGAAGAAGAAATGAACCTTGTATCTGGTGATGGGGCATGTAAGAGGACACCATGGAGAGTGTCAGTCCATGTGTCATGCCCATGTGCACTCCAATTAGACCACAGGCAATGAACATTCCAATCGGAGATGCAGTTGCAGGCAAAGCCAAGCAGGCATTTGCAGCAACAAGAACAATGAAGCCGGCGAATAGAGCAATATTCCTGGCCTTGACACCTCGCCCCTTGGTGTAGCGCCCAACTGAAAATGCAGTTACAGTAGTTGCCAGCATCGTAGCTGAGGCAAGCATCGGAAGAACAGCCTTGGGGACTGCACACTACACCACACACCCCAGTTTCTCTGCCAGCTTGAAAGCCACCAAATGACAATGAACACTTACATTACAATGATACAGGGTGCGAAACAGGTGGAAATGGCATCAAAAGGCCTGGGTTGAGACAAGAACAAAATCATGACGTAAAGCTTGAAGCTAAACCTCAGATGATTCTATTCTAATTTCTCTATAGAGTTCAATCTCATCATGCCATGTAACAACACTGACTACCTGATGAGATCTAGCTCTACGAGGTTAATTTTAAACGTACTTTCATGGACCTATGCTTGCAGATTGCCTCATTTTGATGGCAAATGTTGCGACAGATTGTACAGGTGATATGGTGAATGGAGAGCATGAAGAGTGCACCAGTCAGTCCTTGGTGATGATGGTATGATAATGTGCCATCAGGGAGGGATAACACTGCTTCTGGTTCAACAGGAAGCCAAACAAAACAATTCATGGCCCCGCAAGGGTTGGAGCGGTCTTTTTCTGTGCCTGGACAGACGAGTTGGACTTTGCAGGACAAACGCTCACAACAAGAGATCCTTCTGAAAGGGTCCCATCTGGAAAGATGGGGACATGGATCTGTACTAGTTGCATGATCTTGTTCAGAGATGGAGATTAATGCTTTCCAACTTCAATTCAACTGAACATGCAAAACAGAAGAACAACTAGAATATGTAAAGTTCACAAGTGGATTAATGCTACATGTCCAATGTTGGGAGACCATACCGCCTTTGCTCTAAGTGTAACCCACGCAAAGTCAAACCTGCCGAAATAGAGAACTGAAACAACAGCAAGTGCTTGCCAGTATGCTGGGGAGAATGCTCTAATGATGGCCAATGCTCGCTTCATCACGCCCATTTCTGGAGTTGGCTGTTCATCTGAACCAGGTTTTGGATGGGTGTTTGAGTTGGGTTGCTGCTGATCTGGCTCTACATGCTGCTCGATTGATTTACTGGTTCCATTGCCAATTTCAGAGCGGAATGCAAAGCTCAGCCACGCGAGCGCAACACAGGGGGGAATGGCTGCAACTGCAAAAGTAGTGATGTAGCTTGCACCACTAAGCACAAACACTGCGGATGCAGCTGCGCTGCCAGCCAAGGAACCTATTGTTACAAAAGATTGCCTCAAGCCTGCAAGTTGCACATCAGTCTTATGTGTCAAAACTTGGATTCCCAACAGACACTTCCACATCCAAAATTTTACATGGGGCGCAATGAAAGCATACTGAAGGCTGAATCTGCTGGTTCTTTTACTTGCTGCGCAGTTTGGCTCAAGAGGGCTTTTGTGGGTGCTTCGCGGAAACCTTTAGATACTCTGTCTATAAGCCTGCCGATGGTTATGCACCATATGCATGCCGCTGCTCCGAAATTTAAGAATACCAGCTGGGATACAGCGAATATAGGCTTGCTAAGTGCAGTCATGAAGGTTCCAAACATCAAAATCTTCACCTGGGATCCAAGGAGATCTCCCATCACACCTGAGAATGATTTGGAAACTTGGCACATCAACTGTGATAGGGCTTGAACGCTCCCGATTTTCTGCAGTCATGATTAATGTACGTGGAAGCTGAAGGGATGTCACCGGAGAACTATTCTACACTTTCTGCAATGATGCGCACGGTGAGTGCAAAATACAGTGCAAATACCATCAGTAGTGTATTAGTTTTGTTTAGGGAAATAGTGTCGCACGGAGTTGTTCATTCCAAGCTCATCTCTCATGAAAATAGGCAGGTACGAGTCGTGTATGAGTGTCGCAATAGAACACAACATTCCACCAATAGCTAAAGCTAGGAAGCGCGCGTTTGCGCTAGAATCATCAAATGGGGATACAGCATCTTTCAATTTTGACCAGAAACCTGGAGCCTTCTCTTTTTCCCCATGGATGGACACGTGTGGGGAAGCACTTGTCAACGCTGCTGCCTGGTCGTGGGAGCGTAGAAGAAGCTGTTTGCGAGCACACGTTCTTCGAAACCTGGTTGAAAGAGGCTGCCTGGTGTATTGGAGTGACCTGGTTGATGCTGAACGAGGCCCATACATCGGGTTGCGGCTGACCTTGAGGGCGTCAACGCAAGTCAAGGCAGTGGTGAATAGGAATGGAGACAGAGATCCCGCGCCGGCAGCACAGTGGTGCTATGGCAAGAATATTTTCATAGAATATAATTCATGTTTGTCACTATGTATCTAATATCGCTAAGATGGCACTTGATGTCTGTGCGACGAAGGAATGCTGGTACCCCTAAAATACACGATATTTCCTCTTACAAGATTCAGCCTGATTGAGCAAACACTGAAAAATGACCTATATAAATGTTAGATAACTACGTTAGTGCTCAAGCTTCATCAACTACACAGAGTGTTCAAAGCGCGAAGAAAGCAAGTTTAGCCTTCTAGACTAAAAACGATGTGATCATTATGTATATTGATCTTATCCCGATTTTCTTTCCCCTGCTAGCGGTCAGAGTAGTCTTGCGACAGCGATCCATCTTTGTCATAATTTCATTAGCTGCCCCATTTGGACACCATTCTTTTTACGAGTAGCGCAGATTGAGCCTCCATTACGATGTCCAATAGAACACCAAGATAGTCTACTAGATTAATGTTTTCCCGTAGAGTCGGACAATTCGCGGCTCCCTCATGTGTCAATGGGCGAGCCGGGATACCTCGCTCGTTACAATCATGGAAATGGTTCAAATACCTATCTATTCGAGATCTGTTTAGCTGCTGCCGGAGCACATAAATCAAAGTGCAAGCTTGTTTATGCTACGTTGAATTGTATAGCTCCAATTTAAAAACTTGCAGGTCCCCTTCCGCAAAACCAACATCTTTCGAGCGATGACATACCGTTTGCGGATGATTCCAAGCGACTGCACCACAACACGAGGCTTATTATTGGAAAGAACAGTACATTTGAAAGCACAGCTGTAATTTGAATTATTTTGTCAAGGCTTTACCATGGAAACAGCACAAGCTGTAAGAGTTCAGTTTTCTTCACAACTGTCTAGTGTTGCTTGTCATCCCTGCGAGAACTCTTTCTGTGCCACGTCAATGAATGGAGACATTGAATTTTACACTTGGAGGAGAAGTTCTGGGGATGGAGGATTCATTGAGTTACAAGATGGCTGGAATATCACCCTAGAGGAAGAAGATGATGATGCTCAGCAAATGATTAGAGCCGTTATGTTCATGCCTGATGGAAGTCACATTGTATGCGGCACATCGTCAGGAGATATTCATTTAATTGATAGTGCTTCTGGAGAACTCGTTGAGTCCAGCAGCCATGAGGATGGAGTCTATTGCCTGCATCCCGTGGACAACCAGGTTTTTGCGGCCGGTCCGTGCTATTTTCCTTTGGCTTCTTCCTCACAGTAAGTAGAACAACCTCACGCTTTTGCGCATGCTCTATGTTGTTCATGGTGGTTCACGACCTCACCCGAATCCAGCGTACAGTTGTCAACACCCCCACGTACTTGCAGGTCAAGAGGATGGCACAGTTTCTCTGTGGGATGTGAGAGCTAAAAATGTATCAATGAGACTGCAATACAACGAGCAGAGTGAGTATATATCTGACCTGTGTTTCAACTCAAGGGCTAATTCTGTTGTAGCAACTTCTGGCGACGGAACATTGAGCATATTTGATGTACGCCGAGGCAAAGTCAAAGCACGCTCAGATGACACATCCGACGATGAATTTTTGAGTTGTGCTATGGTAAAGCGTAATACTAAAATCTTGGTTGGCAGCCAAGAAGGCGTGTTGAATCTCTTCAGCTGGGGGCACTTTGAGGACTGTAGTGATAGATATCCTTGCCATTCAGACTCTGTCGACTGTGTTGCATCGTTCACTGACGACATAGTGATCACTGGTTGCGGGGACGGTATTGTTCGCGTTGTCTCCATTCTACCTAACAGAGTCGTGTGCGAACTGGGAGCTTTGGGTGAGGATGAGCACGTACACTGTTTGGCGGCATCAGCTGACAATTCTCTGCTCGCTGCTTGCGGAGATTCGGAGTACTTGCACCTATGGGATACTTCATCACTTGAATCGGTCTGCCAAGGTTTGTCCGCTGAGTTCTACCACTCTAGCTTTCCCCATCTGAATTAAATTTCTTCTGGTTCATCTGTAGCATTTATGGACATAGATTCCTGTTTCAAGCCACCAATGGATTTCAGTAGCGCTTGGATTGGTCAATTACTAATAGTGTGTCTGTGGAAAGCACATATCACCGCAAGGAATTAAGGCCATTAAGCAGCTAGAAACCAGCCAGAAATAAATCCATGCTGTGTCATTTGCATATCTTTGCGCTATGGTCATTAAAGATCTAGATCCACACACTGCATGTACAAACATTCGTTAGATGTGAACAATCATCTCGTCTGAGTTGTGATCTGTCAAGAATTCAGTGATTTTTTTTATTAGAACTACAGATCTCAACAGCCTTGATAGCACAAATTTTCACTAGGTGTTCAGTGCAAGGCCTACTGTTGCAGGATTTTTTCTTGTTGTATAAGAAAACATACCCTCTGCCCTATTGGTCATGCTTGTACAGTGAGCCCAATAATCTCAAAAATCACTGCTGCTTTCCATCGTACAGTATACCTACTTTAGTTCATTATGATTCCGCTTTCATATCGCAGCCACTCTAGCATTGAGGACCATGTTCACTATCCTGATTTCTGTGTAACATGTGTACATGCACTCAGCTTGCTCCCTGTAACACATGAATGATTGTCACCCCAGCTGTTGCTCTAGTTATGAGCCTGCTGGCCAGTACTTTTAGAAGAAGATTGTCACTCCTCTTCTATCTCTCTAGGCCCAACCGTTAGCTTGGTCCCTACCAACTAGTATTGGTGAGGCCCCTGATGGCTACTTGCAGAATTGTAACAGTTGTACACAAACCCCATGTGGTCAATCTTGATTATGACCAGAGCTGTACACAAGTTCGCTTTTTCACCTGAAGTCAGCAGGCAGTTTGATGAAAGGGACAGCCGATATTCAGGTACCAATAGCGTTACTTGCAGGCCTCGCGTTGTAAACTTCCACAATGGCTTGCAATACACTCACATTGTGAGGCTTTACAGTGGTATTCCGGTGCTTCGATTAATTAGGGTAGTGCAATTAGGGCTTTTTGAAAGTGGGTATGTGTGTATGCACAGGCAGAAGGCATATCTGTTTTTCTGATGGGTGAGTATCTTGGGGTCTGTCAAATCGTGATAAAATGTGAATGGTGTTTGTTGTTCTATCTGTTTCACATGTGTCAGTAGATGTGGAAATTCGAATCAATATTCTGGCATTGAATGGATGGAGGCATTTTGTATCAACGGTAAAACTACTTTTCTTCATTGTTTCTCATTTGTTGTGTGCATATGGTAGTCAACAAATTCGATCATGCAGGAATTCAAGATGAAGCAGCAGAGATTCAAGAGGATGAAGAAGATGACAGTGGGGATGATAGTGACATTGAAGAGCAGCGCAAGTCGAAGAAAAAGAGGCAAAAGACTGCAGTCAGCAAGCGGAAAAACATAAAGCAAAAAACTAGCGCCAACAATGCTTTCTTTTCTGACTTATAAGTTATGGACAACAACTGGCTCAACTTCTTTATGGCCTCTCAGTACATTCAATGTCAAAACAAGCTCTTGACAGTACTCAGTAGTCATTTGGCATCCAATAGACTTATTTGCAACCAGCTGTAAAGATTTCGCTATGAGTTTAAGAGAGAGTGTGATGTTCTATGATATTCCAAAGTGATTCCTTATGATGCTTGCCTCAAGTTTTTGCATCGAAGTGATTGCTACTACAAGAGGAACTTGAAATTTCGATTGTTAGGTACTGTGGAAGGTCATTGCCTTCATGTATACTGTAATTCAAAACAAGACCAACGTGTTAATTTTATGTTTTAATGATTGAGAATCCGAGTTGAGATATCTGTTCTTCAAATTCACAGTCGACATTAGTTGAGAATTCAGGAAGCATGTTGAAGAATCACCCGAGATCTCAGCTCTTCTTTTGGCAATGCCGGGGTATACGGGAAATGCATTATTTTATGAAACGACTCCCGCTCTGTTGATATTTAAGCCTAGCTTAGACAACCATGGCACTGCTTGGCCTCAAGCTTGAGACGTGATGACATGCATGCGGAGATGCTTTCTTTCGTGCACAGCTGTTGCTCCAGCACAATTCAGACCAGGTCTCCGTCACTCGCCTATCAGTCTGCATCCCTGACCAAGCTAGAGTATGCTTGAATGAAACTCATTGAATCATGAAGATAGATGTGCTGATGGGTGGTATGGAATCCTAGGAGCGCAGCGTCCAGGAGACGGGTCCAAGCAGTTGGTTGCACATGTAGGAGTGCACACGAGCGAGTTCGGAGTTGGCTCTACTTCAAAGATATCGCCAGAAATAGCAACATTTTTGCAATCCAATCAATATCATGGCAGGCAAAGCACACTCATCGCGTATCTTGCAGCTAACTGTACTGGGAGCAGTGAGCGGATTGCCGATCCTTGCTGTAGTCATCTGTGTGAGATCATGGTACACTATAATTTCGTTAGCTCTTTCATCCCTAATCGCATTTATAGGTTATCGCTGGACGGTGTTCTTGATACCTAAGCTCGAGACCAGACTACTCAAAGCAGGTTTGCACGGTAAGGACATCAACAAAAAAGGTACAGACGCAGGCGATAGGCCCGTACCTGAAAGCCTAGGGCTCGTTCCAGGGGTAGTTTGTTTGACTTGTTTAGCAGGCACCCAATTATTGCATGGGTCTCGGGTAGCTTACTGGGTTTGTCAGGCGCTCAATTTGCCCACTTGCGACGTGGGAGATAGCTCTTGGACAGATGATTTCCCAGCGGCATTGGCATCAATTGCTTTTATGATACTCTTGGGTTTTGTGGATGACGTTCTTGAGCTCCCATGGAGGGTCAAGCTGGTGATGCCTTTGGTGGCAGCCCAACCACTCCTAGCAGCATATTCTGGAGCAACGGCTATAGCGATTCCACTCCCAGTTGTAGAGTTTTTTAATTTGGAGTCAACATATATTGAGCTTGGTCCATTATACTATGTGTACATGGTAGGGCTCGTTATATTTTGCACAAATGCCATCAACATCCTTGCTGGGGTGAATGGGTTAGAAGTCGGACAATCCTACTTGATTGGTTGTGCAATATTGACTTTCAATGTTTTACGCCTGGTCTGGTTCGCAGGTGTGCATCTCTCATCGTCAAATATGAGGTTTTTTGTACTGTGACCTCTGTGACATCTAGTGAACTTGCAGGTACTCCCGTGGCTACGTCAGCTCTTTTCAGCACCTATGTCATTCTTCCCATGGTTTCAACATCATTTGGGCTCCTTGTTTTCAACTGGTATCCAAGCAGAGTTTTTGTTGGGGATACCTACACTTACTTTGCTGGGATGTCCATTGCAGTTGCTGGTATCCTGGGCCATTTCAGTGAAACACTACTGATCTTCTTGATACCTCAATTATTCAATTTTGTGTACTCCATTCCTCAGCTATTCGGGTGGGTGCATTGTCCTCGGCATCGGCTACCAAAGTTTGATCCAAAAACTGGGCTTTTGACAGCGACACCAAATTGGAACCTGGTGAATTTAGCTCTTCAGGTTGGAGGCAAATGCTCAGAACTGTCACTTTGCATACGATTACTGCTGCTGCAATTTATTTGCTGCTTGTGTGGCTTGTTGTGCAATTTCTTCCTTCGTGGTGTATGGAAACCGTAAGCGATGACAAATCTTGTAGTACAAGATTATTCTTGGCCCTCTACCTGGTTCATCTAGATGTCCTCT